>OU426994.1:3441332-3446332 GCA_911387935.1 Dolichovespula saxonica | reverse complement strand
TCTCTCTCTCTTTTTCACTTTCCGTCTTTCTCGTTTCGAATATCTTCGGGGACTATTATACGGCGTGTATTTTTTTTTCCTTTCCTTCTCTCTCTCTCTCTCTTTCTTTTTTTTTCTCCTTCACGTCGAGACGCGAGTTTGCACGTTCGAGAATTCCATAAACTCGTCGATCCTTCCCCCTCCTCTCTCTCTCTCTCTCTCTCTCTCTCTCTCGTTCTCATGGCTTAAGCTTCACCCTCTAACAAAACGAAAGATATCCTTTCCCGATCGGTTTCACTTTCTTCGAAAACGATGCACACGATCTTATCTTTTCACCTCACTTACAATTATTATTATTATTATTTTTTTATTTTATATATATGTATATATGTGTGTGATTTCACTGATAATAGATCGTTTATCTTTTTCTTTTATATTAATTTCCTCAAAACAATTTATTCAAGGAATCGCTTTCAAACTCGTCGAAATATTAAATTATACGATCATCCTTATCTCTTTTTTTCCATTCCATCCTTCTACATCTCCTTCTTTCTATCTATCTACATACATATACATATACATACATATACATATACATACATATACATACATATATATATATATATATATATATATATATATATATATATATATATATATAATAATTTCTTTTTTCATACTTTACATAACAAAAGAGTCCTTTTCCTTTTTTTTTTTCGAAATTTGTACCATCACTCGTATACTATTACACATTAGTTATTTTTAGCAATTTTTATCACGTAATATATATATATATATATACAAACATAGATATATATATATATATATATATATATATATTAGTTTCGGGAAAAAGAAATCCATTATTTCTTCATTCACGTTCAAGTAAAAGTAATGTATTTCTATTTCCCCAAACTAATATATATATATGTATATATATACATATAAATAATTTTTTTAATCCCAATATTAATTTTATCCCCTTTACTTAATTTCCCGCAACCCTTTAATAACTTAAGAAAGGCCTTAGCACGTGTGTACTCACACTGTGTAAACTCAAGGAGCGGAGGGGTTTAGGTAGGAAGAAAGAATTTGCTCGTAGTCGTCGTCCGGTTGAGTTGCGTTCGAGCTAAAAGCTAAGACACGACTGCTCTCCGTGTAGACCGATACTCGAAGCTACCGAGGAGAACGAAAATTCCCCCCTCCCCCTTCCCGCCCCACACCCTACCACCATCTTCAACGCGTTCCAAGCCCGAGGAGAGCTCTTCGAGTGTACACACACACACAACACACACACACACACACGTTTATGAAAACACACGTACGTAAACACATATAAAACGTAACGTACAAAAATACACACACACACACACCACGTCTATGAAAACATACGTACGTATACACATATAAAACGTATACATACAAAAATACACACACACACACGTCTATGAAAACACACGTACGTATACACATATAAAACGTATACGTACAAAAACACACCACACACACACACACACACACAGATTTACGCTCACACTCATACACTCGCTTGTCTCTTTGCTCTATAGTAAGTATGTACCTATCTCTTCTCTCTCTTTCTGTCTTTCTCTCTCTCTCTCTCTCTCTCTTTCTATCCTTCTCTCCGTCTCTCTCTTTCTTTAAACGTTTACCCCTTCCTCTTCGTTATCCTCTTCCTTCCTTTCTTCCTTCCTTCCTTCCTTCCTTCATTCCTTCCTTCCACGAGAACGCGAAAACTTTACACGAGTATATTTAGAATAATCCCATGAGTTTTTCTATTAAAATAATTCTATTTTCCTGCCGGCCGTCATGAATTTTGAATTTGTTTTTGATACGACGACGATTATCGCTCTTTCGTTAGTAACGTTTATCGTTACGTGACAAAGTCAATTTTAACGTAACGACAATAATCGTTCTCTCGTTCGTTTTATGTATCATTTATTTTGGAATTATTACATGTATATATGTGTGTGTGCGCGCGCGCGCGCGTGTATGTGTGTGTGTGTAGGATCGAACGATTTTATCAATGTAATCGTATAATCGTATATCTCTCTTTCTTAAAAAGCCTTTTTTTTTTTTTTCTTTATAAACACTTTTGAGTATTTCATTTTTATTTACGTTTAGATAAATAATAAATTTATATTATCGAAGATAAATTTTCTACGAAGGATGCGTCGCAATTATTTTCCTTTTTTCTGTCTTTCTTTCCTCTCTCTCTCTCTCTCTCTCTCTCTTTTTTTCTAATAATCGTTACCTCGATACGTACTACGCGATCTTGGAGTAAAAAAAAAAAAAGAAAAGAAATAAAAAACAAAACGGAAAAATATTTTCTAGAAAACTAGAAAAATTCGTAGAAAAATTTTTTAGAAAACGAAAAAAAATTTTCGCTACAATAATCGGTACGCTCTGTATTAAAAACCAAAATTGCAAATTCATGATTCGTTCAACGAAAATATCCGTTAGATCGATATATTGTACTTTTTGAAGCTAAACGAATTTCTCGTCGCAAGATCAATCCACTTGATTTTCCGCGTCAATTAATTACAAAAATAAATAGAAAAAGAAAAAGAAGAAAAAAGAACCCAGGAAAAATGTATCGATCTTTACAATGGACGCGTTTAAATCGGCATAGATAACGCGATTGCTTTTTTCTTTTTCTTTCTTTTCTCTTCTTTGGCAAAGCCGAGTTCACGCAAAAAATTTCGAAAGATCTCGTCGTTGAATCCACGCAAGATCCATCGATCCTTCCCATCGGGTGAGTTCGTCGGAGAAAAAAAAAAAAGAAAGAAAGAAAAAAATTTTTCTTTTCTGAAAATAAATACGTCGTTACGACCGATCGATAATAAAAAAAAAAAAAAAAAAAAATGAAAAAAAAAACAGGAGGAAGAATTTTGGAACGAATCGAATACATTATAAAAACATTTTTAACGAACTTTCGATCGGACTGATCGACCGGCCGTAAGTTTGGCCATTCGGACGGATAAACGTCGGCGTATAATGTCGGCGTATCCCAATTTCTAGGAAGAGGGTGGTTTATAATTAGATCGAGAAAATGGCAGCTGTATGTCGTAGAAGAACGAAACGCTTATACGCGAAATCGTTCGAAAGCGTTGCGTCACTATTTACGTACTCTTACAGAACAACCTCGCGGACCTTTTATTTTTTAAAAGCTACGCGAACTTTTCTCGTGATCGAGAAAAATATTTTCGTTTCGTTTTGAGGAGCAAAGGAGGGGAAAAGGAATGAAAAGAAAAAATAAAAAAAATAAGAACGGATAAAAAGCAGGAGAAAAATAATAGAGAGATCGATTTAGACGGGTAGACACGCACGGTTAGAGATCTCGAGATGATAATTTTGGCATTGGGGTCAACTCGATATCCTTGAGTCGTCATCATCATCGTCATCGTCGTCATCATCGTCGTCATCGTCATCTGGTGTCACGGTAAATCGACAATGAGTCGTAAGTTTTCAAAGTCTCTTTACTTACGCGTACACTTAAAAAAAAACACACACACACACACACGCACGCACACACGTATATACAGATATAGACGCGATTTCTATTATAGATAATTTCCAGATTAATCGAAAACGATACGATCTCGTATCGACGATAGGATCTCTCTCTCTCTCTCTCTCTTTTAATTTATTTATTTTTTTTTCTCATTCATCGACTTTAAGCATTTCTATAAAAGGGAATCCTCGCAAACAGAAAGAGAGAGAGAGTGAGAGTGAGACACTGATAAGATATATCTCCGGTATCGTATACAACTTTTCCGCGTAATTTAGTTTAATAAGAGAAATTCTTTCTTTCGTAATATATTTTTTTTTTCCATCAATTTTTTTTTTCCTTCCACCTACCCCCCCCCCTCTGCAAGATTTCTCCGACCTCTTGCTCGCTCGCTTATCGAGCGCGATACACGTTTTGCGTAAGATCGACGACGTTACCATCTTGCAACGCACAGTCATCGGTCCGGTTCACTACCGTATATGGGAAAAGTAGGTAAGGGTCCCTCAGTAGCCTTGACTCATATATAAGTATGTATACATACATATGTATGCGTTTACGTTCGTAATGGATGTTAAATCGTCTTAGAGAACCGTCCACGTTTTACCTCGTAATTTTATCGTTAATTAACACCGTTTAAAACCGAACCCGATTTTACCAGTACCACGAGGGTACTTTATTGTGGAATATTAAAATATAATTAAAAAAAAAAAAAAAAGAAAGGATGGGGGGGGGGTGGAGAGCGAAATAATATACGTAGGAGTCGTAGGAAAGGAAGAGGAAAGGAAAATTTAATTTGTTTTATATTTTTTTTCGACATGAGCAACGAGTAAATTTATATGAACGATTTACGATCGTTCCTATAAAAATGAGATTATTAATGCGATAGGACGAAATCACACGGGATATGAAATAACGATTATCAATCTTCCAGACTTTTGAGACTCGTAATTTTGTTAAAATCGATCAGGCCCAACAAAATTAGGCCCGAAGTGTCTCGAAAAAAAATTAATCGATCTGATTCGTGAAACGACTCGGATACTTTCGGTCCACCCTGTAGTATTCGTGCGTTTCTATGGACCCCGTAGATCTAACGAATCGATCAGATATCAACGAAGATCGTTTCTAACGCGAGTCTAAATTTTCCACGGGATTTGAAATAACGATTATCAATCTTCCAGACTTTTGAGACTCGTAATTTTATTAAAATCTATCAGGCCCAACAAAATTAGGCCCGAAGTGTCTCGAAAAAAAATTAATCGATCTGATTCGTGAAACGACTCGGATACTTTCGGTCCACCCTGTAGTATTCGTGCGTTATTATAAACCACGTAGAACTCATTAATCGATCGATAACAACGAGGATCGTTTTAACGTAACACAATCGTTCGAACTAATTAATCGATTACCTAATTAATTAATTAATTAATTAATTAATTAATCGATTAATCAATGAAAATTCGTAGCCACTGTTAACTTACCTTTAACGAAGAAA
>OU426994.1:3416332-3436332 GCA_911387935.1 Dolichovespula saxonica | reverse complement strand
TATATATATATATATATATTTACTCGGTACGACAGCGCAATCAAAAATACAATCGCTTAGAGAGCGCATATTAATCGATCAATTAATCATTCGATCGATCGATTGATCGATCAATTAATTTAAAAAAAGAAAAAAAAATGGCGGATCGAAGAGACGAAGTAACGAAAGGGGCTTGGCTCGAAATTTACTAGGCTCGTAGTACTATGAAATTGAATGAAAAAAAAAGAAAAAAAAAAAGAAAAAAAAAAAGGAAAAAAAAAAAGAAAAAAAATTCTCGAGGAAGAGTAATTGGTTTCTTTTTCTTTCTTTTCTTTTTTTTTTCACCTTTTTCTTTTAATCCGTCGCCTAGGAACTTTCGGCCCAATCAGTGAAATCGAATTTTTGTTTGGACCACATCTCTCTCTCTCTCTCTCACACACACACATACTCTCTCTCTCTCTCTCTCTCTCTCTCTCTCTCTCTTTTCGTCTCTTCGATAAAGCGATACAGTTTTCTTCCTGTCTTTTCTATCTTTTTTTTTGTTTGTTTCTCCTTTTACTTTTTTTTTTTTTTTTTTTTTTTAAATTAATATTAAGCTAATTTCTTTCATCCCACCACCTTCTTTTTTCTCTTTCCATCGTTCCATTTAGTATATACCTTTAATCCCATAAAAATTCAGAGGAAAAAGAACGAATAATAATCTCCGAGTAATCCCACCTTAAATCATTAAAAGTAAAGCAATTCTATATCACTATTGTAACGTCTCATCCGTCAAACTCGCATGGAAACGAAGTTACGAATGATTATCTCTCTTTTTTTTTTTCTTTTTCTTGTTCCTTTCTTTTCTTCGTTTCTCTTCATTTTTTTATTTTTTTTTTTTTTTATTCGTTTCTTCCTTTGCCATTCGCTCGTCAATTTGACGGGAGAAACGCGTGCGTTCATTCAATGATAATAATTAACAAACGAATTTCGCATGTATTTACAAACAGTGTGGTGTACACGAGTTAAACGCGTACAAATATATTATACGTTATACATATTGAGTCCTATTCATATATATTTATATATATATATATATATATAAATATATATATATATATATATATATAAATATATATATATATATATAAATATATATATATATATATAAATATATATATATATATATATATATATATATATATATATATATAAATATATATATTGTTGTATTTTTTTTCTTTTTCCTTTTAACCCTTTTTTTTTTCATTTTCATTTTCCTTTCGCGAACATAAAGTCATCTCATCATTAAGATCATTACGTATTTCAATATCGTATACGTACGGCGATGTATTTATGATAAAATACTGTATTGACGATTAATTAAATTAGTAAAGAGTACCGAAACGAGGAAGAAAGAGAGAAAGAAAGAAAAAAAAAGATGAGTAGAAAAAAGAACGAGAGAGAAAGGAAGAATTGAAACGAGAGAGAAAATGGGACGAACGGGAGAATACGATGAAAACGAAAATAATAATAATAATAACAATAACAATAATAATAATAATAATAGAAATAAATTAATTGAAGAAAAAAGAAAAAGAAAAAAAGAAAATAAAGTAAAGAACCAACGAAAGAGAGAAAAACATAAACAAAGATAAAAATGCTTGACCTCTCGCTGATAAACTTTTGCAAACAACAAGTATCGTCGATTTGGACGAACACGCTTGTCTCGTCAAATTTATTTATTTATTTATTTGTTTGTTTGTTTTCTTATTTCTTGTTTCTTTTTTTTTTTTTTTTTTTTAATTACGAATGGAGCTTGTCGACGCACGGTTAAAAAAAAAGAAACGAGTTAAAAGCAAAAAGAGATTCTTGTGCGATGTATTCGCATAAAAAAAAAAAAAAAAATAAAAATAAAAAAAGAAAGATTTAAAAAAAGAAAAATTTCTCGCCCAAAAGATTCATTTAAGTAGACACGTCCTTGACACGAATTATAAAAATTCTAATTTCAAAAGGGTACAATTTTACGCGCCTATAATCGACGTCATCGTCATCGTCAAATATATTAAACCGGCATGATTATTCTCTTTCACAAGTTATGACAAGATATTACGAGGAAAGAAAACAAAAAAACAATAAAAAAAAAAAAAATTAAATTTAAAGAAGAAGACTTGATCAAAACCGATCTCATTCGTTTAATTAAGGTGTGTGTGTGTGTGTGTGTGTATGTACACTATTACATATATATATAACATATATATATTATATATATATATGTATATATAACATATATATATTATATATATATATATATGTATATATATATATATATATATATATATATATTTATATATATATATATATATGTATATATAACATATATATATTAGATAGTTGCAAAATTAATGACGTATTAATTTTAATATAATTTTTCAATCTTATTTAACATATATATTTTTTAATATTTTCATTTATCATTATTTTTTGAATCTAATACATACATACATACGTGTGTATATATATATATATATATATATATATATATATATATATATATATATATATTTATTCATCATTATTTTTGCAACTGTCCATTAGGTTTATGCGCGCATATGTGTGTGTGTTTGTGTTTGTGTATATATATATATATATATATATTTTTTTTTATTTCCTCTCAAAAATCGTCCAGAATAGATCGGATTGTGGAAGAATCCTCGTCACGTTTTCGATCGGAGCGGAATTAAAATTTCTATTCTAACGATCGTCGATTGTACGTATAAATAATAGATCAACATCGTAAAGATCAGGGTTCTCGACGTCGTACGCTCAGTGCCCTTTGCATGGTCCTCATAATGGCAACGTGATTCGAGCCGGTGCGTTTCAAGCTGCTCCTCAAGTGTTGATACATCGAGAAGGACGATCTCTGCTCCAATAGTACAGAATCCACACCACCGACACCACCGACACCATCGACACCACCAACACCACCACCAACATTGATCTGGCTCGTACGTCTCTGTGTGGTATATCGAGAGCATAGAAAATAATAAATGATATCTCACTTAACCTTCCGTGTAAACACTTTACCTTCGATTTCTTGCTTTATTCAATTTCCTTTTTTTTTTCCCCGTGTTAATTGTCTCGTCGATGGGAAGGAGGAGAAAAAAAAAGATAAATAAATAAAAACCAAAAAAAAAAAAGAAAAAAAAAACAAAAAAATGAAAAGAAAGGAAAAGAACAGAGAAATCGAAAGGATAGAGAAAGATAATAGGAAAATAATAAGATTCTATGGGAACGCTTCGTAATGTAATAATAATAATTAATAATAATAATTAATAATAATAATAATAATAATAATAATAATAATAATAATAATAATAAAAAGAGGATTGTGCTAGAGATATGTTAAATCGATAAAAGAAAAGAACAAAGAAAAAAGGAAGAAAGATTAGAAATGCATTTTAATGATTAATAGTAAAGAAACGGCATCGCAAATTGTGAGATTGTTTAGTAAAGAAGACAATGAATAGGGAAGAAAAAGAAAATGAAAAAAAAAAAAAGAATTAAAGAAAAAGAAAGAAATATGATAACAAGGACGATAGAAAATATCTGCAGATAATTGGAGAGAGAGTTACGGATACAGTTATAGTCAGTGATAGAGATAGAGATAGTGATAGAAATAGAAAAGGTGTGAGTAATGAAGCAAACATCGATAATGTAACACAGAAGGTTAAGGCTCTCGAGATCTTGGACCTTTGACGTAATCGTTTCGTAAGAGAGAAAAAAAAAACAAAAAAAAAAATAATAAGCACACCCACACCCACACACACACACATGCACACACAAACCCACGCACGTGTACATGTAAAAAGAACATATATATGTATATAAACGAAGAAGAACGGATAAGGGACGACATATCGAATGAGTCCGGCGATTACGAAATTGATCTAATCGGAGGGAAATACGTTCGGTGTATTAAAGGACACCCGTTAATTCCTTACGTAATTGTTTTTTATTATTTTTTTTATTTTTTTTTTATTTACTTTCGAATCGCTTCGCGTTTATTATTTTGCTTTTGTTACTCGAGTATTACACACAAAAAAAAAAATAAAAAAAATAAATAAATAAATAAAAAATAAATAAAAACGAAATACAAAATCACGCAATTTTTACACGAAGAATGACATTCCAAGAGAAATACTTCTCAACGATGTTATAAATATGTTCGGTGTTTTTTTTTGTCTCGTCTTTTTATCGGGTTATATGGAAAAAAAGTATCGTTTTTTTTTTTTCTTTTTTTTTTTTTAAATAATAATTCCAAATCGAATGTTGAAATATCTTGTGAAAAGTGAAAGAGAAAAATTAAAGAAAGAAAAAATTAAAAAAATAAAAATAAGGAAGAGATGACGCAATTGTAATAATTGTAACAATTTAAATAATAACAACTGAATGATAGTAACAAGAATCATAAAACCAATGAAAAATAAAAGCGATATATTAAAAAATAAATATATATCAAAAATAAGAACAAAATAATTGTGCTAATTAAAATTATAATAACAATTATAATAATAAGTCCTAGATCGAATTTAATAATCACCGGTATGTACAAAATATTTTCAAAAATCGGATATTGGCACACACATACACACACGCAAACGCATACACATACACGCACGCGCGCGCACACACACACACACACACGTATATATTTTCACAGGGAAAAATAACGAGTGTTAATTAAACGACGAATTGAGCGAGCGGGTTGTCCTGGGGGTGGGGGTCTGGGGGTGGAGTTTGGGTGGGTGGGTGGGGCAAAGGGGTAAAGAAGAAAAAGAAGAAGTAGAAGTAGAATTAGAAGAACATGCCGGTTTAATGCTTTCGGGACGACCATCGAAAAAATATAATAAGTTATTACAGGGAATTATTTCGATTGAGATAATAATGTACGTATAGTTGCGAGTTTAATATTTCGGTCGAGATTAATATCGAACCGAACGAACGAACGAATGCACGAACGATCGATCGATCGATCGAAGGATCGATTTATCGATCGTTCATCGATTATCGATTATCGATTAAATTTTTAATATCGTACTTCGATGTATCATTGTTATTACTATTAATATTATTTCACCTTTCCCTTTCGTTTTGTTATATCGTTCGGGAAAACGTATCGACTTGGTTAGTCGTTCGATTTTTAATGTACTCTCCCAATTTTTTTATTTATTTTTTTATTTCTTTTCCATTAACGTTCCATTTTTATCGAGTACAATAACGATCGATAAGAACGAATCGAATTTGAAAATTTAATCGAAGAGACCAGGCCAACCAAATTGACGGGTAAAAACTTTAAAAAACATTTCAATCGATCGCACAATTATTTGCCGCCAATTATACGATTATACGATTTAAAATAAAAATCTAATCGACTAAAATTGATTCAATATGACAAATAGAAAAAATAAAAAAGATATATATAAATATACGAATAAAATAATTACTACATATGTATATATAGTCACATAAAACAAAAACAAAAAAAACGATTTCGTTTGTTTCGTTTTTTTTGTTCACTTCTTTCTTTCTTATTTTCTTTTCTTTTTTTTTTTTTTTACATCGACGACCAGACAAATTACGTTTGCTATCGTTCGATAAAAAAATATTATGGCCTTTGAAAACTCTCTCTCTCTCTCTCTCTCTCTCTCTCTCTCTATCTCTTTCTCCTTCTATCTAACAATAAGAGCAAAGAGAAAGAAAGAGAGAGAGAGAGAGAGATAGATAGATAGATAAAGAGAGTGAGTGAATGAGATTTTATTTTGGAGTTTATTAATATTAGCCTAACGAGATAAAACGTCGAAGAGAATTTAACAAAGCTACGAATTGTTTAAAGCTTATATATATATATATATATATATATATATATATATATACATATGTATGTATGTATGTATGTGTATATATATAACTCCTTTTTCTCCTCCACAATCAACACCATTACGAAAAACATACATACACACATTTTATATATACACACACACACACACACACATATATATATATTTTTTTTTTGTTTAGCACTGAGAATATTTTTGTATTATTTTGTTTCTTTTTGACCATTTGAAAAGCGACTAACGATTAACGAACTCGAATATTAGTTTGTTTGTTCTCTCTCTTTCTCTCTCTCTCTCTCCCTTTCTCTCTCTCTTTTTCATTCCCCCATCCTCGTATTTCAAGTTCTACCAGAGAATTTGTTTACGACGTGCTACAACGATATACATACGTACATATTATACATTGTATGTGTATGTTATATTGCGTGTAAAAAAAAGGAAAGAAGAGAAACGAAAAGAAGAAGAAGAAAAAAAAAAAAAGAAAAGAAAATAGAAAATAATATTCTGCAAGACGATCTTTTCTGTTTTTCCTTTTCTTTCCTTTTTTCTTTTCTTTTCTTTTTTTTTTCTTCCTCCTACCCCCCCCCCCCTCGCCGGTAAAGCTTCATCTCTCCTCCGTCCACAAATCGAGAGATATTTTATTACGAACGGGCGACTAGACTTTTATTATTATTGTTATTTTTTTCTTATTTTTTTTTGTTTCTTTTTTTTTTTCTTTTTTTTTCTTTTTCTCAAATCACCAAGGACAACTACAAATTCTCTCGGCAAAGCGTTTCGACACTGATATATGAGTAATTTTTATTATACAATGTAGGATGGCTCGAAAAGTCACCGTAGGCGAGTCCAAAAGGGTTTAGCTTTGGAGTGATTTAAAAGAGAAAAAAAAAAAAAAAAAAAAAAAAAGAAAAAGAAATGGAAGAAGAGAAGAAAAAATGGAATTGACCTAAAATAATCTCCAACAACAACAATAACAACAACAACAATAATGATAATAATAATAATAATTAATATTTAAAAAAACGAAAGCTAGGAACCACCTTTGACCCATTTAGAAACTTTTCGTCCACCCTTTGTGTGTATACCGTGTTTATATATTATATACAATATTAATACGTATCGGTTGAACAACATTTTGGCCTTTTTTTTTTTTTTAATGTTTTTCCTTCGACTTTTTTCTTTCATTCATTCCTTCTTTTTTTCTTTCTTTCTTTTTTGTTCTTTTCTTTTCTAACGCGAAACATTCGTCGAGGACGACTAGCCGTGTTACCTTTACTTACGATTTAATAATAATAATAATTAATAATATTTAATAATAATAATAATAATAATAATAATAATAATAATAATAATGATAATATAGTTAATATTATTAGTAATATTTCAATGGCGACTTGACGATTATACTTCCTTTCAGTTTTGCTTATGTAATATGGCATTAGAACGTTCATCCCCTTTATTCATCATCATCATCATTACCATCACCACCATCATCACCACCATCATCATCATCATCATCACCATCTTCACCATCATTATTGTTGTTGTTGCTGTTATTATTATTATTATAATTATTATTATTTTCACATATGATCTCATTTCCACCTATACTGCTAAATTTGAATCAGTATGTATTATACAGGATCGCATTAATTGTCATCGATTGCTTATCGTGAGTAAATGAGTGTGCTTATTGTGAGTGAACACGTGTGTATTTGTGTGTGTGTGTGTGTGTGTGTGTTTGGTGTGAGAACGTGCACGTACGAACAGATATAATTAGATATACGGAGAGAAGTACGGGCATAGCATGAGGCATACACACACGTATATATGCGTGTGTTTGTGTTTGTGTGTGTGTAGGTGTGTGTGTATAAAGTGAGGAACATTAACTATTTTAGATACTCGTAACAAAAAATTAGGAAATCAAAAATAATGTCCGTTCTACTTATATACACGTATATATTTATATATGTATATATATAAATATAAATATATATATATATATATATATATATATATATATATATAAATATATATATATATATATATATTTTATATACGTATATAGATTTTGTCGATACCATCACTACGTAGACCGATCAAACGCGTACGTGTTACGTCAAGTGTTTCGATATTTACAGATCGATTCGCATTCGTTTATTTTTGTTTTTCCAATTTTTTATTTTCTTTCTTTTCTCTCTTATTCGTTTGCCTCTTTTCCTTTGTTCTTCCCTTTTATCTTCTCGCCGTTTAATACGCACGTATTATATTTATTTTTATTCGTGACTCTTTTTTCACGTTTCTTTCTTTCTTTCTTGTTGTTGTTTTTTTCTTTTTTCTTTTTTTTTTTTTTTTTTTTATTTATTTTTCTTCCTTGACGAAACGCGAAGATCGCACGATTTTCTACTTTACCGTGATAGGCCGACGATCGTCACGATCAATTTTTTTTCGTGTTTTTAAATACGTCTGCTTGTGTTACGTGTGTGCGTACGTGTATGTATGTATGTATGTGTGTGTGTGTGTATGTGTGCGTGCGCGTGTATTTGTATTTAGTTAACGTTCGATATATTATTACTAAGAATATATTTATTCGCTGAGACAATATCAATTTTTCGTACCGCTCGAAGATTCGTTATCACGAAATAATTACCAACAAATACAAGAGTCGCTTGAATTTGTCCTTCTTACAATCTACGTGTATAAAAAAAAAGTAGAAAAGAAAAAACAAGAAAAAAAAAAAAAAAGACAAAGAATTAAATCACTTCAAAGGATGGACCATAAGTTCTTAAAGCGTGGCAAAAATTTTCTAAAAGGATATTAAAGGTCCTGTTAGATTTGTCGTTAAGCAAGATAAAATCCTTCATCCATGGCATTTACGATCTACGAACAGAATTGGTCTGAACAGGCCTCGAAAAATTGTTTTTTTTTTTTTACTTATCTTTAATGACATCCCTTCGAAAGTAACTTTTCGATCACCTACTGAGAATTTTTGGTCCACCCTGTATACATCATGTATATATTTATGTAATAGCAATAGTTGAAAAATCTTTCGACACTCGAATAATCGATTTATGTTCTTCTCGTCTCGTCACGTAAAAAAAAAAAAAAAAAAAAAAAAAAAAAAAAAAAAAAAAAAAAAAAAAAAAAAAAACTAATTAAGTACTCTCTCGAAATTTCAAGAATAAATAAATAAATAAATAAATACAAAAAAAAAAATAAATAAATAAAAAGAAGAGAGTTGAAACATTTCGAATCGTTTAAGAGCAAAATGACAGAGACGGGGATGAATTTTATTCGAGTTATTTGAAAAGTATAAAAAAAAAAAAAAAAAAAATTATAAGAACAAAAAATATATATACATATACATATACATACATATACATATATATATACACATATATAAAAACGATAATACTAAAAAATTTCGATCGAAGATCGAACGGATTGAATACTTTTTTCTTTCTGTTATTTCTTTTTTCCTGTTTTCTTTCAATTTCTCTCTTTCCCTTCCGTTGTCTTTTCTCTCTCTCTCTCTCTCTCTCAATTTTCTTTTTTCTTTTTTAATTTTAAATTTCCTCTCTCGCTCGAGTTGTTAAATTTCTTTTTTTATTTATTTTCTTTTTTTCTTTTTTTTACTTCCGTTCACGAGTCTCTCGCTCGTCGATGATTCGTCTTTTTATATTTGTTTGTTTAATATTGTTATGTATGTTTTTATGTAGAACATAGAGAGACAGTTAGATATACAGATAGATAGATAAAGAGAGAGAGAGAGAGAGAGAGACGGATAGACGGAAGCTTTTAGAAGATCAAGAAGAAGAAGAAGAAGAAGAAGAAGACGACGAAGAGGAGACGAACGACGACGAGTCGTAAACAGCGTTTGTTCACTCGCGCTGTAGGATTTCCTGATTCGTCGATAAAAAGAGAAGTACGTGATGAGAGAGAGAGAGAGAGAGAGATAGAGAGAGATAGAGAGAGAGAGAGAGAGAAGAAGAAGAATAAAAAGAAAAAAAAAATTAAAAAAGCTTTTAAAATGAAAATCGCACGATTCCTTTCCCCTTTACCCCTCCTCGCAACTCGGATCGTTCCAAAGTAAACTTTTCTATTCGCTCGATTATACTTTTGCATATTGTCGTTTGATCCTTCGCGATAATCCGAATGAAATTATTTGTAAAGTAATTAAGATCGATTCGAACGTACGTAACTTGACGTAAAAAGTTTGTCACGGTTTATAAAAAAAAAAAGTTCGTCACAGTTTATAAAAAAAAAGTTTGTCACGGTTTATAAAAAAAACGTTTGTCACGGTTTGTCACAGTTTGTCAACCGTTTATAAAACAGTTTATAAGACAAGTTTATTTACTTGTCCAAGGATTCGTTTGATTTTCAATTATTATTATTATTATTATTATTATTATTATTATTATTATTATTATTATTATTATTGTTGGTTATTTTATTTTTTTTTTCGGATAATATATTATGATACATTTTTGTGTTATTATTACGTACTACTTAATAATCCTTTTCCTTTTTTTTTTATTATTATTATTATTATTGTTATTATTATTCCCGCGTGGGGAAGTTATTCCCATCAAACATGGATAGCTTAGGAGGAAAAAAAGAGTTACGCTGCAGGGGTACGGACCCCCCCGTAGCGTCGGCTGGACAGTGTTTGCAGGAAGCCTAAAAGGCAAAGAAAAAAGGCCTGATTCGAAGAAATGTGGTAAATAGTCCTGGACTAGTGTCCTGGCGAAAGAGGGAGGAGTTTTAGCTAGTAGTCCGGAAATGCGAGCCTGGTGCAACGTGCGTACGTAAATGCATTTCTCTTACCTCACAAAAAAAAAAAAAGAAAAAAAAAAAATTATTTTTATTATTATTATTATAATATATTAATTTATAGATTATATAATAATACTAATAATAATAATAATAATAATAAAATAATGATAATGATAATAATAATAATAATAATAATAATAATAATGTTACCTCGTACAATTTTTAATCTTTTTTTTTTTCAAATATAAAAAATTTTTATTCGTCATTAATACCAATTAGATCAAATTTTAATACTGTTTTAGACGAAAGATATACGCCTCATAAGAATATCAAATCGTATCGCGGATGGATACAAATCGACTATTTCTTTTTCTTTCTCTCTTTGCAAAATTCAGACGGATAAATAAATAAATAAAAAAAAAAAAAAGAAAAAAAATTATTTTTATTATTATTATTATAATATATTAATTTATAGATTATATAATAATACTAATAATAATAATAATAATAAAATAATGATAATGATAATAATAATAATAATAATAATAATAATAATAATAATAATGTTACCTCGTACAATTCTTAATTTCTTTTTTTTTCAAATATAAAAAATTTTTATTCGTCATTAATACCAATTAGATCAAATTTTAATACTGTTTTAGACGAAAGATATACGCCTCATAAGAATATCAAATCGTATCGCGGATGGATACAAATCGACTATTCTTTTTTCTTTTTCTCTTTGCAAAAGTCAGACGGATAAATAAATAAATAAAAAAAAAAAGAAAAAAAAAATTATTTTTATTATTATTATAATATATTAATTTATAGATTATATAATAATAATACTAATAATAATAATAAAATAATAATAATGATAACAATAATAATAATAATGTTACCTCGTACAATTTTTAATTTCTTCTTTTTTTTTTTTTTTTTTCAAATATAAAAAATTTTTATTCGTCATTAATACCAATTAGATCAAATTTTAATACTGTTTTAGACGAAAGATATACGCCTCATAAGAATATCGAATCGTATCGCGGATGGATACAAATCGACTATTCTTTTTTCTTTTTCTCTTTGCAAAAGTCAGACGGATAAATAAATAAATAAATAAAAAAAAAAAAAAAATAGGAGAAAGAAGAAAAAAATATCTGCGAAACGAACGCTGCCGCGAGTTCTTCAAGGTCGTATACTTCTACTTTTCTTTTTTTTTGTTTGTTTATCTACTCGTAAAACGTCGTTCGTACGTATGCATGTAAGTAAAGTAAGGTAAAGTAAAGTAAAGTAAAGTAAAGTAAAGTAAATACACGGTGTGCTGATATGTTTGGTATGCAAGGTATTCGGCTGATACGATGATATTATTAAAGACGTTTTAAATCGAAGGAAGCACGAAGAGACTTATGCGTGTACATGTGTATGTATATTGTGTGTGTGTGTGTGTGTATTTTGTGCGTAGAAAATGTATGTGTATATGTATTTCGTGTCAGTGTCTTCAATATACGTTTTGCAAGCATTCACATAAATTAAGCGGCATTTAATACGTTTCTTTACGAAAAAAAAAAAAAATATATATATATATATTTTATATACACATATATATATGTTTTTTTTTTTATTTACATACACACACATATATATTTTTTTTCTTCAAATAAAAAACAAAAAAATAAGACTATTTATTAGTCGATCGATTAATAATCAATTAGACAAATATAAATAATTTGTCGGTGGTACTTTGGAACGGTCCTCGTTATGCTCGATCGATTTTGTTAGCCAGAGTGGGAGACGACATCGGCGGGGATATTTTTTTAAATAAGGAAATCATTTTAATATAAGGATAATCACACGATGATGATTTATGGAGATCACCGATGATCGCTCCCTCGAGACGACGATGACGATAATAAAAGAAAAAGAAGGAGAGACAAAAAAAGAAAGAAATATTTTTCACGACACCGACGCCTTCGAGGAAGCACACACACAAACTGTAAATACATAAACGTGTTACGATGATTTATTTTCACAGGGAAAGTGTTTTTTTTTTTCCTTTTTCGTTTGTTTTTTCTTTTCTTTTTTCTTTTTTTTTTGTCTTTTTTTTTTTTAGCTAGCTATGATAAATCCTCGGCCACTCGAGCTGGTGCGATTGTGATGGGTTGGTTTTTTATTTTTGTGAAGGTTTGGAGGTGGTGGTGGTGGGTTGAAGGGGTTAAGGGTTAGGGGTTAAGTGATTTTCTAATCGATTTTGTGTCGATCGTTTCATCTACGTCCGAGTCAAACGATAATTTCGTCGAATCGACGAACGTTTTCAACGTGCCGATTATATCGAACTAAACTCGATCACATTTTTACAATTAAATTCGTAACAATTTGTACGTGTGATTCAACGAGTGGACTAATTCGTACGAGATACAATGAATCGTTATCGCCTCGTATATTTATAATTTAGATCGACAAATAAATTATTTAATTACAAATGAAATATATGCGCGCGCGCGTGCTTATTCATATTAATTTTCCTTTTCTCTTTAGTTTTTTTCACATCTATAATTTCGATTGTTAAATAAATCATTTAATTGCAAAACTATAAAACATATGCTTAAACGTGCACACGCGCGCGTACAAATATATATGTGCATATATATATATATATATATATTTACATAAATTTTAAATACACGAGTATTTCTCTCTCTCTCTCTCTCTCTCTCTCTCTCTCTCTCTCTCTCCTTAAATATATACGAATAAATACGATTGAAATTCAATGACAAACAAAACGCAATAGATTCGATTAAATGCGAATGTAATATACATCCGATTAATATAATTAATTTGTATTATCTCGTAAGAAAGTAATAACTATACTAATCGTTATCGGCTCGTAAACGAAGAAGAAACGATCGAAACGAGCGATCATCGTGATCGAAATAGAAGTAGAAGTAAAAGAAGAAGGGAAGGAGGAGGAGGAGGAGGAGGAGGAGGAGGGAGAGAAAAGGCAAAAAAAAAAAAAAAAAGAATACGAGAAAAAAAAAAAAAAGAAATTACATACGTATACATGATCGATCGATGAGATCGATGGATCATTATAACGGGGTTGAACTTACCATTTCGGTGGTGAGACTGGCTAGTGCCTCCTCGACGGTAGCTGCGATTCTTCCGCCATCTTCGGAACGTTGACTCCCCCTGATCGGCGTTGTCGGACATCCTAAAATTATCGTCAATCATAATAGGTGCAAAAAGACGGTGCCAGAGTGGTCTAAAAAAAGACCCGTTGTGGTTTGTGGCCTCTTATGCGAGAGAAGAACTATTTAGCAAAGGATCGCGTTGGCAAAAATAGACTATCAGTCCAATCTAGCCGTTCTCTAAATTAAAAGCTTTTACATATCCGTTACTTTCGAGGATTTTATCGAACGAAAGATCGAATAAGATTGTCCTTCTTCTTCTTCTTTCTTTTTTTTTTCTTTTTTTCTTTCTTTCTTTTTCTCGCGACGAATCAATCGTCGATTTTAATTAATTTGATAATTAATTTAAATCGAAATAATTTATTACACGATAAACGCGCGTCATATGTAAAGAAATTGTACGTACATGTTATCGTACGTATACGACCGACGAATTTATTCTATACAATTTATTAATTATTATCAATCGATAAGTAAATTTATATAATAAAAATTGTACGAGAATATATGTTTACACGGGGAAATCATTTTTGTTCAACAATTACCTCGATAGTACAAACAAGTCCTAAAGTAAAAAATAAAGGAAAATAAAAAATAAAAAACAAAAAGAAAAAAAAAAAAGATATTTGCATTGAAACGAAAAAAAGAAAAGAAAGTGCGTTCCTAGCATTGGTGTTACTAAAGTGTCGGTGAATATTTATATATACATGTGTGTGTGTGTGTGTACTTGCATGTACGCGTGTTTGTGTGTTCTCGGCTCTAAAACGTGACTGGGATCAAGCGTGTGTGTGTGTGTGTGTGCGCGCGCGCGCGCGCGTGTGATATAAGAGACTAATAAAAGTGTGATGTGCTTAAAAGGCGCAATTAGCGTAATAATAGAGAGAGAGAGAAAAAGAAAAAAAATTTAGTGAAAATCGTGGGTTAAAACTTATCTCTAAACTCGTGGTCGATCCTAAGCGACGGTCGATTGCTCGATTAGGTCAAAACGTGAAAACTGTACAGAGTGGAGGACGAAGGAGGAGTACAAACGGGGAACAACGAAAAGAAAAGAAAAAAAGAAAAAAGATAATGGAAAGATAACAAACGAGAGATCAACAAAGAGAGATAAAGAAGAAGAAGAAGAAGAAAACGAAAACGAAAATGAAAACAAACAAAAGATTAAAAAAACGAATTGGTTTTGGGCCAAAGTTCCGTGGACGGGTCAAAGGTTTTTTTAGACGATTTTCAAAATTAATTAATTCTATCGTCGTTACTCTCGACAAGGTCAACAAGTTCTTACTTTTTCGAGATTTTAAAATTATTTTCTAAGATTATTTTTAAATTTGGTTTCTATTTTTTTTTCTCTTTTTTTTTTCGGTTAATTGCGAAGCGCGCATTGTCGTCGTAAAAGGATCGAATTGATTTAAAAAAATGATCCAATCAAATTCGATCTAATTGATTTTAAAAATCATCCAATCAAATTCGATCTAATTGATTTCAAAAGTCATCCAATCAAATTTGATCTAATTGGTGACATTTGGTCCATTGATACGGTATCATGGAGAGGATTTATCAACTAAAAAGAGATAGACAGATAGATAAATAAAAAAAGAGAGAGAGAGAGAGAGAGAGAGAGAGAGAAAGATAAAGAAAAAGAGAGAGAGAGAGAGAGAGAGTGTGTAGATCAACTAAGCTTTCTAATTTTTTTCTCCCTCTCTCTCTCTCTTTCTCATTTTGTGTTCATTGTTTCTTTTCTCTTTTTTTTTTTTTTCATGTAATTTTAATATGCAATCTTTTTTTTTTCGTAACGTATTTTTGCTTTATTGTCGCACTCATTATAGTCGTAGAAAGAAAATAAATCAAATATATATATATATATTTAAATATATACTTTTTTGACACGCGTACACGAACAAACATACACAGACACGCACAACACACAAACATATATATATATATATATATATATATATATATATATATATATATATATATATATACATACATAGACACACATACGTGCACAAAATATTGATAAATCAATCAGAAATAAACTAGACAGGGCTAACGAAGGATATAATTTAACTTAAGTATGTTATGTATTGTATATTGTATATTGTATATTGTATGTATCGTTAAAATCGTGTGGGTACACCTCTTGCTCGATTTAAATCATTTATTATTATTATTATTGTTATTATTATTATTATTATTATTATTATTATTATTATTATTAGTAATATTGTTATTACGATTATTTATTTTTCATTTATACATATATATATATATATATTTTTTTCTATTCATATCGATATTACTCCCGAATATGATTTCGAGAGCGTCCATCGAAAAGAGAATATTTGAAGTATTTCGAAGTTCTAAATTCTTTTCACGTCAACGAATATATTATTATTATTATTATCATTATCATCATCATTATTATTATTATTACATATATATATATATTTTTTTTTAAGTATTTTCTTTTCTTCCCCCCTTTCTTTCTTTCTTTCTTTCTTTCTAATCAAATATAAGATCCAATAACACTCGCACGCGAATACATTATTATAGTAATTCTCAACGGTCACGACGTGGCAGTTAAATAAACGTCCATTAATATAATACTAAATTCGATATCACACGGGGGTGCTCTTGAACGGGGAGGGAGGGTGGTAGTGTCTGTGTGATTTAATAATACGTTTCCCCTCGTAAGAACTTACGGACGATAACCTTGAAATACAATCTACAACATATAGACAACGAGATTAGATTTTTAGGCACTGAGTTATTCTTTTTCTTTTTTCTTTTCTCTCTCTTTTTTTTTTTTTTTTCTTTATGTCCTTTTCTTTTGGAGAGTGGAGGTGGGGGTGGGTGGGTGATCTTTCTTATTCTTTTTTTTTTGGTTTCTTTGTCTGTTTTCTCTCTCTTTTTTTCTTTTTCTTTTTTTTTTTTTTTTTTTATTTGGCGAGGGTTCAAGGAGAGGATGACGTTGCTCCTGTTTCTGTTTTTTTTTCTTTTTTTTTTTTTTGACTCTAACGATCTTTCAAAACTTTCTCATTCTCTCTCTCTCTCTCTCTCTCTCTCTCTCTCTCTCTCTCTCTCTTTCTCTCTCTCTCTCTCTCTCTCATTTTTTCATTCTTTCATTCTCATTCTCTCTCTCTCTCTCTTTCTCCCGCTATTTAAAAAAAAAAGTAATTAAATTAACTTAACACTTTCTCCTACGATTAGAACGAGTTACGAAATTATCCAGGCTAACGATACCTGCAATTATAAAGAGAGAATGAAAGGCAATGGTGATGAACATAACATTTAGATGGCCCTTTTTTAGAAGAAAAAAAAAAAAAAAAAAAAAAAAAAAAAAAAAAAAAAAAAAAATCGTTTGGAGAAAAAAAAAAATATATATATATGTGTGTGTGTGTGTGTATATGTATATATATGTATAGATATATGTAAAAAAAGAAAATTAATAAAAAATATAATATCAAAATTAAAAAAAAAAAAAAAAAAATAATAATTTAACAATAAAAAATTCTATTAGCTCGTTGAGTATCCTGTGACGTGTATGCAACGTTACGATTGATTTCCTGTTTTTTCTTCTTCTTCTTTATTTTTTTTTTTTTTTTTTTAATCTAATCCGTCATTATGGTCGACAGTTAAGGGTCAATTATTTTTTGGCAGTCAAGTCTAATAAGTTTTTCATTTCTTTTCTTTTTTTTTGGTTTTTTGTTTTTTTCTCTAGCTAAATGCATAAAAGCTTCGAGTATGTTAAAAAAAGAAAAAACAAAAAAAAAAAAATAGATTAGAAAGCGATTAACAATAAGTGTATTTCGAAATTTGCATCGACCATCGACGAGAGATTGAAACGAAGAGTCGAATTTGTCGATGGACGATTGACTCGAAAATTTAAAAGCTTTACGTTTTACTTCGAGACAAGCGTGTTCCTCTTATTTTTTTTTTTTTTATTTATTCTAATCGCCGCGTTATTATTTTTCTTCTTTTTATTTTGTTTTATTATTGTTATTACTAATCAAAATTTATTTTCTTTAAGATATCGATCGAAATAAGCCTTTGCTAAATTCGATACGAGAAATGACGAACGAACGAACGTGTCACGAGTTCGATAATACCTATTTTCATATCACAGAGTATATTAATAATATTAATAATAATAATAATAATAATAATAATAATTTTTTTTTTTTTTTAAATTGGACGACACCACACGCGACAAGTCGATCGTATTTGTCAGTTTTTAATTGATGTCCGCGCGAGTTCTTCACGCGCAAAACGATTTTAAAAATGATTTTGCACGATTAAATTTAAATAGAAGTTAGAATTAAAAATAATAATAATAATAAAAAAAAGAAGGATAAAAAAGGAAGACGAACCGATTAAAATAATATACGGCTAACGTGTGACACGTGTTTGTACTTATGATAAACGAAAAATCAGATCATCCTCGGGCAAATAAAACATTTTCTCGTCGATATATCCTAAATTATCGTTAACCGTATTAAACGTCATCTCTCCACGGTAATTGAGAAATTCGTGTTAGACGTAAACGATGATAAAAAAGATAAGAAGAATAAGAATAAGAATAAGAATAAGAATGAGAATAAGAAGTAGAAGTAAAAGTAGAAGAAATAGAAGTAGAAGAAAAAGAAGAAGAAGACGATGACGACGACGATGACGATGACGACGATGACGACGACGATGACGACGAGGAGAAAGGAAGGAGAAGACGACGTAGTTGTTGTTGTTGACGATAGGAGACCCATCATCATCATCATCTTCATGATTTGTAGTAGATGTTGAGGGCGTAGATGAACTTACCTATGTCGCCGCTGCTCGAACTTTCGGTGAACGAGGGCGTCCCCTCGGTCCAGGTAGGGGTTGATCCCTCGGCACTACCCGCAGGTGGTGTCCACGTTAAACCCCCGCCACCACCTCGACTGCTACTACCACCACTTTCG
Source organism: Dolichovespula saxonica (assembly GCA_911387935.1). Lineage (NCBI taxonomy): Eukaryota > Metazoa > Arthropoda > Insecta > Hymenoptera > Vespidae > Dolichovespula > Dolichovespula saxonica. The sequence continues at coordinate 3,417,564 of OU426994.1, read as the reverse complement.
ACGCTCAGAGATGATTTTGTCTCCCTACCGGCGCTACCGCCGCTTCCACTACCGCTACTCTCCAAGTGTACGTCCGATATACTGTGGAAACAAAAAGATCGTTTACGTTTCTTATTTGTAACATATGTGTGTGCGCGCGTGTGTGTGTGTTTTTGTATATTTCTTAGCTATCGAGTAACACGAGATATTGTGTTTATATTTTATTCCTCGAATGAATACTTCAATATTATTCGATTGGATTTCAATGTTGACGACATTTCAATGTTGTATTGGTTCAAGATTTTTGTTTAACGTAATATATATATATATATATATATATATATATATATATATATACATACTCACAGACAAATGTACTGTGTATATATATTCTATATTTATATATGGCAATTTAATATGTAATAATATGATATATATTTTGTAATTATTAACGATAATATTGATATAATATATTATATAACAAAAATGAAGAGTATATATATATAGATATATATATATATATATATATATATATATATATATATATATATATATATTGTTTATATATAGAAATTTGATATGTAATAATATGATATATATTTTGTTATTATTAACAATAATATTGATATAATATATTATATAACAAAAATGTAGAATATATATATATATATATATATATATATTAGGTCGTGAAGGATGAAATTTGTAGTTAATAATGTCTAATTTTGCTTTTTTTTTCTACAAATATCTTCTTATTCCTTATATAAAGAAAATTTATATGTAATAAAATGATATATATTATATAACAAAAATGTAGAGTATACATACATACATACGTACATGCATGTGTATGTGTATATATTCATAGATGATAATATTGATATAATTAATAATTAATTTAACATAATTCTTAGTAATTTAATTTAATTTAATTTAATTAGTATCATTTACAATCGACACGCAAAAAGGCGTAATTATTTCATTGCACCAATCTGATACATATTGGGTTGTTCGGAAGGTACGTGCCGATATTGAAAATGCAGAAGATTTAAATTTTACTATACATTTATTAAATCATCATTATCATCATCATCATCATTATTATTATTATTATTATTATTATTATTATTATTATTATTAAAACATTATCGGCGCTACCGAATTTTTTCCGGACGACCCAATGTATACAAAATATTATATATTAAATCGCACGAAAAAGATTTGTATGTTGATAATTAAAAGTTATTAATTAA
>OU426994.1:3406332-3413832 GCA_911387935.1 Dolichovespula saxonica | reverse complement strand
ATAATCGTCATCGTCGTTCGTCATTCGTCATTCGTCATTCGTCATTCGTCGTCATCAATTCGTTAATAATTTCAAACGATCTTATGACCGAGCCGTGACTCCTGACGGGTTCTTTTGTAACCGTGCAAGAACGAATAATTCGGTTTCAATATGTCGGATCTGTTCGACGAACACGTACGATCGATACGTTCGATCGATTTAAGATATCGATCGGTGCGAACGGTCGTACGATCTTCTCCAAATTTCGACACAGCCGTCCTTGAATCATTTCTAACGATATCTTTCGATCCGTTAGAGACAATAGGCGATGGTATTGTCGGTGTTATCGTTCGTGACGATGATGGTTGATCGATCATCGTCGTCATCCTCTCGCTTCCATCGAATATCTCATCGGCTCGATCGTAACGATCTCTCGAACTACGACTATACGATTCTCGAATAACGCAAGACTCCTTTATTTCCTCGACCTCGTTGTAACTACTCGAACGGCACGGATCCATTTTCATCGAGTAGGCCATCCTCCTCCTCCTCCTCCTCCTCCTCCTCTCCCCGTTATCGTCCAACAAACGATCGTGGTACAGTTTATTAAACGTCGTCGATACCGGCTGAGGAGCCAATCTCTTTTTCCTCTTGATCGATCCCTCTTTGATCATCCTCAACGTTCTACCCTTATCCTTGTTCTTAACCTCCGGCATACATTCAGGCGAGTTCCTCGATTTAACGTAACACTCGAATTCTCTCGTCGATCCATCGACGCGATCGTCGATAGGTATCGATTTAACGTTCGATCGATTCGATCGCGTCAACGCCGTTATCGTACCGATCGAGCCATCGATCTCCAATTTTTTACGTCTCATCCTTTCGTTATAAGTCTCCGAATGTTTCTTATCCTTTCGCGACATCTTGTAATTCCCGTGATCGTCCCTCGCACGAGCAATGATCGAAGGATCGACGAAACGATCGAGTCTGTTCGTACGATCGATCCTCTTATCCTCTTCTTCCTCTCCCTCCCCTCTACAGGTCGTTGCCGCGTACTTGTACCTTCCTCTTTCGGGTCTGAACGGATAAGGACTCGTCCTGATGACGTAAGCGCCATTGATCTTTTCGACGCTAACGAATTCCTCGTCCTCGTAATCCTCGATCTCGCATAGATCCTCGGGGATGAAAGAACCCCTGTTGTCTCGGACGAGGGTCAACTTGTCGCGTGGTGGTTCGGTTGGTAAAAAGGTCGAGGTCGATCCACGTGCATGCAACGATCTTTCGTAGATCATCATCGGCATTGTCGAAGACGCGCGATCGTAATTATTATCGTTATTATCGTTATTATTGTTGTTTTTGTTGTTGTTGTTGTTGTTGTTGTTATTGTTGGTGGTGATGGTGGTGGTGCAGTAGTCGGTAGTTGTAGTAGTGATGGTTGTGGTAGTGACGGTAAAAATGGTTGTGGAGGTGTCGATAGTAGTAGTAGTAGTAGTAGTAGTAGTAGTAGTAGCAGTAACAGTAGCGGTAGTAGAAGTAGAAGTAGTAGAAGTAGTAGTAGTAGTACTGTAAGGTAAGGGACGGTGATGCAGGATAGTCGAAGTTTCATGCAAGCGATATTGTCTGCTCGTGATTAGGGCTGCTTCGTCACCTCGGCTGGAAGTTACAGAAGACGAGGAGGTTGCGACGATGGCGGCGGCAGGTGGTCCGCCAGGTGATTTCGCAGATCTGTGCCCTGAGCCTCTGGGTGGTACAGGTGGTGGTACCTTCCCGGAGGGTACCAAATTTGGATTGGGAGGACTAGCCGCACTTCTGCCCTTCAGGACGGCCGGGTAAGTGGTTGCGGTGGTTGCGATGGTTGCGGTGGTTCCTAATCCGGTTGGTGCAGTTGACGTCGTCGTTGCCGAAGCTCCCAACAACGACGACGTCGTAGTTTTCCCGACAACGCCCAATAGGTTTTGTTCCAAATGGGGTATGGCCTGTTGACCGATCATGCTCAAGGCCAACGGCGGTGGACTCACTGAACCGGTCGGTAGGTTGACAGGGGTCGAAGTTGCTATCGGGATCGAACCGCTAGAAATGGCCGTACTTCCGGTTGTTATCGATGCCACGATGTTGTCCGTTGGGCTACCTGTTACGTCCGATCCGAGATTTTTGGTCGTCGTTGTCGATGTCGTCGTTGTTGTTGTCGTTGTTGTTGATCGCGACGAGTTTTTTTTTTTTATCGTAATATTTTTTTTGCCCCCGATGCCGTCGATTAGGAAGGAACGTTGTTGTCCGAGACGACGTTGCGTTCGTGGAGTTCATGACGACAGAAGGGTTGGGGTGGCGGTGGGAGGCGTCGGAGATAGAGATAGATAGATAGAGAGAGAGAAAGAGAGAGAGAGAGAGAGAGAGAGAAAAAGAGATGATAGAGATGACAGAGAGAAGCCGAATGAGACTGATCGTCGTACGATACGTTTAGTCGAGCGATCCAACCGACATTTCTCGTATCATTTCGCGAATAATTTAAAAGAAAAAAAAAAAAAAAAAAAAAAGAAAAAAATTATTCCATTCGATTATTTTATCAATAAATTAGACGGTATACTCTAGACGTGATCCTTGGAGTCATCGAGCACGAGTTTTCGTATCGAACACATAAACATTACACACGTAAATATCATGCTTAAGTATTGATAACGACAAATCTTGATCGCATCGCTCGTTCTTTCATATATTTTTTTTTTTTTTTTTTTTTTTTTCCCATTAAATATGAACGATTGGTATGAAGAGAAAAAAAGCGAAAACAAAAAAAAAAAAAAAAAAAAAATAGAAAGAAAGAAATGAAAAACAAAGAAAGAAAAATTAATATATTATTGAAAGTTTCATACGAGAAAAACGATATTAGTTCGAAACGAGAGACGACTCGTGATACTTCTTTTTTTTTCATTTCACAAAAAAAAAAAAAAAAAAAAAAAAAAAAAAAAAAAAAAAAAACAAAAAAAAGTCCGATAAGAAAGAAAGATAGAAAATAAAATTCATATGAAGGATAGTGAGAGAGAGAGAGAGATAGATAGAGATAGATAATGAGATATTACGATATAATTGAGATCGTGTGAAACTCACCGGGCTTCGTGGGTGACGTAGCATGCATTGTCGAGGTTCCCGTTGCCGCCACCGCTAAACCACCATACAACACCATATACCATTACCGTAATTAGAGCAAATAGCTTGGGGTTTTATTGTTTGTTTGCTTGTTTTTTTTTTTTTTTTTCCTTTTTTTTTACGTCCAATCGGACAGAGAAAATTTATTTTATTATTTTTATATCTATCTATCAATTTATTTATTTATTTATTTATTTATTTATGAACATTCATTTGTCGACAATCCGTTCATCGTCATCGATAGATCATAAAATTTATTCTCTGTCCAATCGGTTATTTCTTTTGCTCCCATTAAACCTTTCCCGATGATATTATCCACGTTACGCATTATTTAGAGATAACCCTAATTATCCGAGGAAGGGACGTTCGTAATGCCAAGGAAGAAAAGAAAAAGAGAAAGAAAAAAATAAGTAAAAGAAATAAAGAAAGAAAGAAAAAAAAAGAAGAAGAAAAAGAAGGAGGCTCGAAGTAATCCAAAAATTGCTCGCATTCGATCGGCATTCATCGTCAAAAAAAAAAAATAAAAAAAAAAATAAAAATAAATAAATAAATAAATAAAAAAAAGTAAAAAAAAAAAAAATTAAAAGTATGAAAAAGCTACGTATGCACAGGTTCCTTGCAAGATAGGCCGATGAAGGGTGAAGAGCTGGAATGTAAGGGCGGTGGTGATGGTGGTGTGAGGAAGGAAGGGTGATAACGACGAAGGTAAAGGGCGAGCAAGACAAAAAATAGAAAAAAAAAAAAATAAAAAAAAAAATGTCTACGTGATGGAATAAAATGGGGATGAAGTATAATCCATTATCGATCGAATTTAAACTTTCTCCATGTGAAACGATACTTATGGGGGTGGATGTAAGGAGGAGGAGGAGGAGGAGGAGGAGGAAATGTGTTGGCAGACAAAAAAAATTATAATACGAAGTGATCAGAATGGAAATGCATCCGTCAATGCGAAAAATTCAACGTGAAAAATTCAATCTGAAAAATTCATTGTGAAAATTCAGACAATGGTATTGAAGGGTAGAAGGTGGACGTAGAAGAGGGGTGGGGGTGGTGGTGATGTTGAGAGGAACGTTGACGTTCGATGATAATTACCCATGGGATGAAAAAAGCCCATAAATTTTGACACATAAATTTGGACGTGGGAAATGAAGAAACAAAAACACACGAAAAAAAAAAGAAAGAAAAAAGAAAAAAAGATTATCAAAAAAAATACGTACACGTCGGTGTTACTTTCGTTTCGTTTTCTTCGGTTTTTTTTTCTTTTCTTTTCTTTTTTCTCTTTTCTTTGGTTTGTTTCTGTTGTCCGTTTTGCGAAGGGCTCTATTCCGGTTGTTAAAAGAGCTTCTAGAGCTTCTAGAGCTTTGGTGGGTGGATCGGTGATAGAAGAGAAAGAGAGAGAGAGAGAGAGAGAGGAGATTTAGGGTAGGGGAGGGTTATCTTAATTTTCCTCTTTTTTTTTTTTTTTTTTTTTTTTTTTTTCCTTCTATTTTGGACAGGTTCACACAGACACAAAGAGAGAGAGAGAGATAGAGAGGTGGTATTATCTCTTATCTTTAAGGTAGAAATTTTTCTCGATGACATCCTTATTCCGGGAGGGTCGTGAAGGTTTTGGAAATTGGTAGTAGTAACGTGGGGGGAGGAATGCCGCATCTAAGTTTCTTACTGCCCTCTTCGTTGTGCTTCGCTAACATCATGTGTGCGATATATATTTATATATAATATTATATATATATATATATATATATATATATATATATATATAAAATATTTTTAAAATATTTAAAATAAAAATTAAAAATATTTTTTTTTTTTTTTTCATAGACATTAAAATTTTTTTAATTTTGCGTCGATCTATTACGATGTACGTAGCAATGAAGTAAGTACTATACGTTCGGATCGCGATGTTTTTTGGAACGTTTCGTAAAAAAAAAAAATAAAAAAAAAAAAGAGAAAATAAAAAAAATATTTGCGGATCGAAACGTGGTATGATAATTAATGACTATTGTATCATACTGTATGACTATTTATATTTTTAATAAAAACGCGTACGATAACTATTTATATTTTTAATAAAAAAAAAAAAAAAAAAAAAAAAACGCGTATGAAAAATATTTATATTTTTAATAAAAACGTGTATACTAACTATTTATGTTATTAATAAAATTAATTGATAAACCGTGATGATGATTTCCACTCTTATAACTCCCTTCGCTAATCATCCATACAAGCTGTTGTATGCGATATTAAGAATGACGAAAAAAAAAATTAAAAAATTAAAAAAAAAAAAAAAAAAGGAAAAAAAAATTGCTACGTGAGTGAATTCCATCTGGCTTCTATGTTAAGGATATTTCTCTTGTTCTTTATTTTCTTCTTTTTTTTTTTTTAGTTTTTTATTTTTATTATTTTAAATGAAAAGAAAAAATAAAAATAAAAAAAAAAAAAAATTACCGATCTTACGACATAGAAATAAAAAGCTCCGAACGTTCCAAAAATCAACATGGACGACATTATCATTATTAACGATCGATCACTTTTGAGTGATCTACGTCACGCTCGAAACTCACTCTCGTTGTTATTTCGATCGAATCGAAAAAAAAAAAAATAAAAATCTCTTACGAAAAAAAAAGAAAAAAAAAAAAATCGTTTCAACGTGACAAAAAAATATCTCAAGTTCAGTGGCGTATCCCGAAGAAAAAAAAAAAAAAAAGAAATAAAGTAGAGAAAAATTCTTCAACGAGATATAAAAACATTCGAACGATTCTCAATTGAGAAATAATGATAGGAAAGCGAAGAAAAAAAGAAAGAAAGAAAAAAAAAAGAGAAAAAAAAAAGGACAAAATGAACAATGATCGATCGTAAACTATGATCGATTATTGGATGGTTTTGGACTTACCGGTCGAATCGAAGTCACCCTCTAATGGCCTCAACGGCCTCGTTATACTTTTTCTCTTCGAGGGGGAATGTTTCAGTGCTGTAACACAAAACACAAAATTTGTTGTGATCTCACGTACGGCCCTTTTAAATTCATATTAACTCCGTTAAAAATCAAACATCCATCTGATTATAATAACGATAATAATGATAATAATAAAATAATAACAATAATAATAATGATAATGATGATAATAATAATGATAATAATGATAATAATAATAATAATAATGGTAATACCAATAACAATCATAATAATAATAATTATAATAATAATACCTTGCGTAAACCGAAACGATTAATAATAAAATTGGAATTAAATGTTAAAAGGAGGTGCCCGTTTAACGAGGGAGGTACCACTGATTAGTACGCTACTGAAGCTGTTGGCATATCAGTACCGTAGCAAGCGTTGCCTTTTTTCTTTTTCTCAAATTATTCCTTATTTCTCTTTTTTTTCACTCGTCCTCGCTACAGCACTGATCACTAATACTATGATATATATATATATGTGTGTGTATATTCATAATATACGTATAATATCTAAGTCCTCCTTGCCTTTTGGTATTCTTTTTTCTGTTCTTCTTCTTCTTCTTCGTGCTTCTACGATTTGGTAAAAAAAAAGAAAAAATAAAAAAAAAAAAAAAGATCTTTTTTTCTTTCTTTTCTTTTTTTTTTTCAAATATTTCATCTTTGATACCTTTTCTATCTAATACGTGAATTATATTATGATAAAACAAACTACGTAATCAAGCCGACAACATCCAAAGAAAAGCATTAATCTCTCTCTAAACAAAAAAAAAAAAAATGCTTTTCTGTTAACAATAAATAATTCTAATCTAACGACAAGATGTGTTTCATGGTAAAATTTTTCTAACGATTTCTTTTTTTTCTTTTCTCTTTGTTATTAACCCTCTACGTGTCTTGGTTACATGCCTTGTGTGTTAATTATTGTATTCTTTTAATCGTCATATAAAAACAATTCTTATACATACAGACACAGTATAGTTATACATATGCATATATATATATAATATGTACGTACGTGATCGTGAACGTCCGTCAAAAAAATTTCCTAAAAGACAGCGAATCGTATATGTCCGCTATTTGTTGTTATTAATATTAATGTCATTATTTCTTTATTTTTTTTTTCAATAATAATCGTCGTTCGATATTTTCGAAGTGGGTGTAGTGGGGTGGGGTGGGGCAAGGGTTTGTCCAGGCTAAACTAATTGCTGTACGATATTGAAGGTTAAAAAAAAAAAAAAATAAAAAAAAAAATAAAATAAAATAATAATAAAAAAAAAATTAAACCTCGCGAACGCCGAAAGCTGCGATTTTGTGGATTAAATAAAAAAAAAAGAATATAAAAAATATTAAAGAAAAAAAAAAAAAAAAAAAAGAACTATCGATAGGCTAAGTTGATTGGTCACTGGTCCGCACTATGTAATA
>OU426994.1:3388832-3401332 GCA_911387935.1 Dolichovespula saxonica | reverse complement strand
TAATTAATAAACTCACGTACACATATATATATATATATATATATATATATATATATATAAATGTATGTATGTGTGTATATATATATATACACCAAAACGTTTCGTGCGTTCTTCTATATCCTTTCCGGTAACAAGCATTAATAGCGAACGATTGCAATCACACGAATGAATAATAAAAATAGAAAGCACTTTGTGTAATTATTCCTTTTATTAATTAGTATTAGGATAATCAACAAGGACTTTACCGATTATTATCTACATAATATATCATATATATATATATATATATATATATATATATATATATATATATATATATATATATATATATATGTATCTATGTATGTATTTATGTATACAAAAAAATTCCTTACAAAACTTTGGCACATATGTGTACTGTTCATTTAGGAACTTTTCTTTTTTTCTTTCTTCTATTTTTTTTTTTTTTTTTAAATATACTACAATGCAATATACAACCAAGTCCACACATTCATATAAAATACGGTTGGAGATAAATGTCATTCTACCTTTTTGTTTCTGTTTGTCGGTTTTTTATTTATTTTTTATTCTTTTTTTAAATCTTCACGCTAATTTACAAACCAATCATTTTCGTCATTATTGCTGATCTATATTTATTCGACGCATGTTTAAATACTCAGCTATTATTTTTCTTTCTTTTTTTTTTTTTTCTTGTGGACACCAGTGAACGTAAACTATATGATTCTCTTATTTCGAAAAATGTTACTACATTACCGATATATTATATTAAAATACTGTCTTCGGACGAGAACGTTATAAAAACAACGTGGTTTTGTACCCGAGATAATAATAAAAGATCATATCCATAGACACACACACACACACACACACACACATATATATATATACAAAAATAAAAAAAAATAATAAATAAAAAAAATAAAAGAAAAGAAACAGAAACAAATAAGATAAAATAAAACGAAAAAAAAAAGAAATATATATATATATGTGTGTGTGTGTGTGTGGGTGCGTCCGTGTATGTGTGTATTGTGTTAGCAATTAGTTACACCAATACAAAACCCAAAGGTGATAGATTGATTACTGATTAAGATATTCCGGATATTCCATACATTATATATATATATATACACGGTGCTGATCTGATTCTTTTTGTTATTTTTATTTGTTTTATTTTATTTTATTTATTTTTTTTTAGTTTCTTTTTTTTTTTTTTTTTTTTTTTTTTTTTTGAATAATCTCTGTAAGGTATCCGAAAATATCATCGTGGCTTTAGCGATTATAGATCCTACTTAAAACTATTAAAAAATTAGTCCTATCGATATGGCATATTTTTACTTATTCGAATATCACTGGATTTGCGAAATCTCGTGTATTTCTTTAATATTATTATTCTACGCGTTTGGCAGCTCGAATAAAATTAATTATCTAAAAAAATTTCCTCTCTCTCTCTCTCTCTCTCTCTCTCTCTCTCTCTCTATATATATATATATATATATATATATATATATATATATATATATATATATACACATACATACAATACGAAAGATCTAACAAAAAATAAAAAAAAAAAACAATAAAATTAATTTTTGAATACCTACAAGTCCTGTGTGTTTATTGTTACCTTAAAAAGATAAAAAAAAAAAGAAAAAAGAAAGAAGAGACCACTTTCTAGAATCTTTTCTTAGAATATTGTTTTGGACGGCTATGATCTGTATTTTTTTGTTACGTTAGAAAAAGGAATTTAAAAAAAAAAAAATATATATATATATATATATATATATATATATATATATATTTCTTTTTAATACGCGAGGCGTTTGTTCGCTATTTTTTTCTTTACTATTTTTTTGTTGACATTAATTTCTTTTTTGTTCTATGATAAAAGCACGATTAAAAAATGATGCAATCTAATCGTCCGATAATAATTATACATATATATATTAAATGTATTTATATAAATTATATAAATAAATTAAATATATAATTAATATTTCAAATAATATATATATATATATATATATATATATATTTTATTTGAGATATTAATATTAAAATGAGAACTTGTTACTTATCGGAAAAGAACATAGTCGTGCTAATCGATCAAAGAGCGTTTAATTAGAATTATCTTTCTCTCATCTTTTTTTTCCCTTTTCTTTTTTGTTGTTGTTGTTGTTGTTCATTTTTAACGAGATTATGTACAACTAGAATACTGAAGATAAGCAAAATACAATTTCTCTAGCTTACGGCTTACTGCACTATGTACATATTTTAATTTGCCTTGTTTTTTGTGTGCGTGTTTACTTGTACGCGTTATTCTTTCTTCTCAATCTCTTAAGTACCAAGATAATTATCTTAATTTTAATTAGTAATCTATGTACGCGTTGTTCGCGGGGAAAAAACCATATGCTAAGTAACTCTGGTTACGCGGTTTGTCCTTTTTTTTTCTTTTCTTTTCCATTCATTTCTTTTTCTTTCTATTTCTCTTCTCCTTCCTTCTATACTTCTATCATTCTTACAATCGAACTCCCTAATTAATTCTTCCTATAAATCTCTTTTTCTAATTCTTTTATTTATTTCTTTTTTTTTCTCTTCCTTTTTCTCCTTCAATTAATCCTTTTCGTTCATTTCAAATAAACGATCATCGAAGTGATTTCTCCATGGGGAAAAAGAGAGATAGAGAGAGAGAGAGAGAGAGAGAGAGAGAGAGAGAGAGAGAGAATAAAAGAAAGAAAGAAAGAAAAGAAAAAAGAAAAGATATTATCGAATAGCATCGCACATGGTTGCATCACGACAGAAAAGGATATTTTTATATATATATGTATGTATATAATCACAGTCAATAGTTAAAAAGTTAAGAAAAAAAATTAACATCACGATCGTCCCAATGAATATGACTTTTAAAAGGTAAAGCCGTTATCTTTGTTAACGGACAAAGATAATTGCACAGTTGACATAAATGTTTGTGATTAAAGTTGAAAAAAATTTATTACAAAAAAAGAAATAGCGCGAGATAGAGATAGACAGATAGATAGATAGAGAGAAAGAGAGAAAAAGAACGGGTAGAAAAGAAAAAAGAACGACAACGACGACTAACAACGACATAGGTTATGGTTGGACCAACCGGAAAGCGATAAGATAATAGCCATCGGGATAATTAATAAATCCGTCGAAATAATGGTTTCACTTACAAATCTTAAGAATGAGCCTTGTTTAGTGTTAACATTGACGTCAAGTTTGCAAGTAACGGCTGATTAGGATGGTACTTACGTGAGGGTATCTTCTTGAATACTGTCTTGGCCATAAAGTCTTGAAAACGCTGAGCATAAAATCCTGGTCGGTGTACTGATACTGTATCCTGCGGAGAGGTAAACAAAAAAAAAAACAAAAATATTTTTCAAACCCTTCTTATAAATATAAATATATATATATATATATATATATATATATATATATATATATATTTTTTTTATCATTCATATCAAAATCAATGTTGTCGATCAAAATCAATTTTATAGGATCAAATTGATCTGACGACAAAAGAGAAAACTTTGACGAACAGAAACCAAATAGGATGATAACCTTCGATGGTTATTATTATTGGACGTATAAACTATAGTAGCGTACGGTCTATTATAAAATAATAAATATATATATAAATAATATATATAATATATATATATATATATATATATATATATATATATATATTTATTTATTTAACTTACGCCATCATGTATCATCGATTTCCACGTATGCTCGAGCTTCTTCTTAAGTCTGTAGCTCTGCAAAATGTCAATGATACCGAGAAATAGTAATAGCCGTTCGCCACGAGCATTCCTTGCTGGTATACCGCCGGGACTGCTAGGAAAAAAAAAAAGAAAATAAAAGAATTTATGTTTACCATTCAGATGATGCTACATCGTCACTCTTGACGTTATCGTACGTTCGATAAGTACGTCAATTTCAACGGGAATTGGAGGTAAAAAAGAAGGAGGTCCAAAGTTTCTAGGTGATGTTAGAACTCGATCAAAAATTTTTTTTTTTTTTTTGAAAAAAAAAAAAAATCATTTCATAACATAAAACTAGTTCGACGATATGAACGTAAGAAAATTAATCGAAGGGGGTAACATTCTTAAAAGCATCTAGGGACTTTTAGGCGATCAACTTTAGGGACTTTTTTTTTCTTTTGCAACAGAAAGAGAGAGAAAGAGAGAGAGAGAGAGGGAGAGAGATAGGAGTTGCAATGAAAGTTAAATTCGTAGGTAAAAAAAATACTCACGGAACGTCGTCCTCCTCGTCGATAGGTTCGCTCTCAGCTTGAATACTCTCCATAGCTGTACTATGAGCGACCAACCTTTGCCTGTTAATGCTTCTCGATCGATTCAATGCCGCGGCACCTATTCTATCCTCCCTATCGCGTTGTTGTTCCCTGTCAGTTTGTATGTAAGCACCGCCCTCGCCCGCGACATCGCCGATCTCGTCGTCTGCACTAGCCGATATTCTTTGTTCCTGCTGAAAAAAAATTAATATTTATTAAATATTATTAAATATTTATTAAATATTTATTAAAAATTTATTAAAAAAAAAAAAAATAAAAAAAAAGAGAAAAATTTTTTCTCAACGTCGTTGATTTCGTTTTTTTTTTTTTTTTTTTTTTTTTTTATTTAATTTTTTTATTTTTTTAATTATTTATTTTGTACTTTTTCTTTTTTCTGTTTTTTTTTTTTTTTCTTTGATTAAATCGTTATTCACGTCTCCTGGTGTGATTTATTAGTTACGATAGATAGAGAGATAGAGAGAGAGAGAGAGAGAGAGAGAGAGAGAGAGAGAGAGAGAGAGAGAGAGAGAGAGAGAGAGAGAGAGAGAGAGAGAGAGAGAGCAAACGTTTCCAGCGAAATTGATTAGATCTTCTGTATTTGCTCCGACGACAGATTTCTACGAAAGTTTGTTTTCGACGAGACGAGACGAGACAAGATAGATAGAGAGAGAGAGAAAGAAAGAGAGAGAGAGAGAGAGATGTAAACAAAAAAAAAAAAAAAGAAAATAAAATGCTGGCAAACGAAGACACGATAAGTTCGGTAGCACATTTCACGATTATCGTTAAGATACTCTTTAACAACATAACCGGAGTAAATAAAATCGAACGGATCATTTTAATGATTTTTAACGAACGACAGTCACCGATTATGCGATCCATTCATTCATTCATTCATTCGCGATATTCGAAAAAGCCCATGTGCCATCTTTTTTTTTTTTTTTTTTTTTTTTTTTTTCTATGGAAAATAATGAAAAAATACTTTTACGTACGGCAAAACGTTTCAATTTTTTTACCAATCGATAGATCGTGGATATCGATAGATGCGTCTTTTAAGACTGCGATTCGCGAAGCCAAACTTTTTCTCTCTCTCCTTTTTTTTTTTTTTTATACAAGGTCGAATCAGCCTCGAAAAAAAAATTTTCTTTCGAAAGATCGCGAGATATCCCTCGTATACGGATATTGCCATACAAGAGGTATTATACGTTAATATTGATGATAAAAAATTCTTTGATTTTATTTATTTATTCATTTGTTCTCTTTTTTTCTTTTTCTTTTTGTCAATTTAATCTCACGGATCTCTCGCGAAAGCATCGTTCGTTGTAATTAATTTCGTTTACGTGACATCCGCGGTGAATTTTTTCTCGTCGCAGCTAAAAGGGGGTTTGATCGATTTGAAAAGAAGAAGAAGAAGAAGAAAAAGAAAAGAGGAGGAGAGAGAGAGAGAGAGAGAGAGAGAGAGAGAGAGAGAGAACGAAAGTATATTCGTCGATAATTTTCGTTGCTTACAGCCTTTTCCCTTGCGGCCTGATCGAGATTATGTATCCCAACCAATAGGGAATAATCCATTATCTTGAAGCTCTCCAAAACGCGACAATCACGTTGAATGGTTTTGACGAGGGCATTGTACGTGTCCGCCTCGAGGAATATACCTTCCTGATGGTGTTCCATGAAATCTAAATCCTTGTAAGTTGGCGACGACTTCGATCTTTCCATCTTCGATGCCTGAAAAATGACGAGTAGAAAGGAGAAAAGAAAAAAAAAAAAAAAAAAAAAAAAAAAAAAAAAAAATGAAATGAAATAAAATCAAACGTTAGAAAATAAATATTAACAAGTCGCCGAAATATCGGATACGTGACGATGAAAATAAACGTTATTAACGAAATAGGCCTTCGATCCAATCACGAAACTTTTACTTACCTTTCTCTTATACGTCGATCCCTTGAGATCGTACTTTTGATGCAACTTCACAGACGACGGTAGTAAATTATTCATAGCGACTAATCGAACATTTTTACTGTTACAACGATAACAATACAAGCCGAAAAATTTTGGTAACAGTGTTCTCGGGTTCTGATTTAAATTCTGAAACAAAGAAAGAAAGAAAGAAAAAAAAAAAAAAGGAGAAAAGAAAAAATTAAGAAGAGATAACGAAGAGATAAATCGATAATGTCGCTCGCTAATCTAAGACCTAATTAAATCGTGTTGTATATTATCGTATCGGGATCAAGAAGTTCGATATCAAAAATCGATTACTTTCAACGACTAATCTCTCTCTCTCTCTCTCTCCTTTTTTCCTTTTTTTTTTTTTTTTAGGTCACGTTGTAAAACTACTAGTATATCTGATAAAAAAAGAAGAAAAAAAAACGTACGACTGGGTGTATGAATACGAATTAAAAAAAAAAAAAAAAAAAAAAAAAACGGGAAAAAAGGAAAAAAAACGAACGACTGTCTCAATACGAAATAAAAAAAAAAGAATACACGAGAAAAAAAAGGAAAAAAAAACGAACACTGTGTTTGAATACGAATTTAAAAAAAAAAAAAAAAGAAAAAAATCAGAGAGACAAAGTATCGAGAAGGAGTAATCGATTTTTAAAACAACTTTGAAGCTTTCTTTTCTGCGAGGGTTTGGTTTGAGTAAGAGGGAACAAACACACTCTTTGTAAAATAAATATTTCATTGTCCTTACCATGTAATATCCTGGAAGAAGAGTTTGCAAGAATTCTCCCTCTTTATGCTGTACAGTCTTAATAATAAATTCATCGTCCTCCGTTAAATAGAATATACTCCCACTAGCACCCGGATTGGACAATTCGCGCAAAGGTGCGCTACACATCGACATCTGAGGAAGAAAAAAAATAATAAGAAAAAAAAAAAAAAAAAAAAATTAAATAAAAGAAAAATTAGTATAGAATGTTCGAATCGATTTCATGGAAAAAGAAGAACGAACGATTTTTTTCTTTCAATTTTTTGAAAATATATATATATATATTTTTTTTTTAATTAAATAGCACACTTACCAAAAAGTCGTCCGGTTGAATTCCAAAGAGATCCCTAAAATATCGAAATGCAATTGGCGCGTAATTTTTAAATTTAAACTCGGAGAAATGATGAGCCGGGGTGTGATTGGATCCCTCGCTTGGAAAATTCGTTGTCTCGACGGTCATGAAATCTTGCATGAGTAAATCTCGTTCTGGCTTACTTGCTAGACCACCGACCGCATGCTGTATACCAAGTTGTATGGAACCCATAATCTGTGTCGTTTGTATCTATAGTTTTTCCATTAAAATAAAACAGAAAAAAAAAAAACAAAAATTAAAGGTAAGTAATATGTTCAAACGATTACAGTAATATCATGCACGCGATGCGTTATTACACGATAATAATTTAAATTAACTAATTAATATGAATATGCATACATACATACATACATATATATATATATATATATATATATATTTATATATTTATATGTATATGTATGTATGTATGTGTATTATAATAATAGTAATGATGTTTACGTGTTATGTAAAAAAAAAGAAAAGAATGGTTTAATTTATTACAATGATTTTATGTGAATGACATAATTATTTAATTAATTAATAATATATATAATATATTATATATATATATATAATAATAATAATAATAATACTGATAGTAATGACGTTTGTGTCATGAGCGAAAAAAAAAGAAAAGAAGTAAGAATTAAATAAATTTCACAAAAATTGTACGCGCGCGTAATGTTAATTATAAAATAATAATTATATTTAGGTGTAATATGTTTGTTTGTTTGTTTTTTTTTTTTTTTTGGTAAATTATTGTATTACCTTTTTGTACGTGATTTCACCTCCCACGCCAACACGACGATGTCCAATCTTCCTTTCCCTTTCCGATTTATTTCTTGACACCCCCGCAGGGGCTTTGAGTCCCGCCGTGCCATGTTGCGTTATTGAGTTCTGGAAAATAAACTGCCCGTCTACTATCTCCTTACGTCATGATATATATATATATAGGTATATATATATATAAAAAAAAAAAAATACTCATCAAATATTACTATCCAATATACTTAAGTTCCTAGCTAGATAATTATCTCGAAAGAACGAACGTATATAAACAACGTTCATGGGCATCGCGATTATGTGAAAAATAAAAAAATATTACTGATGAAAAGAGGGAGAGAGAGAGAGAGAGAGATAAATAAAAAAAAAAAAATATTAAAAAGAGAGAACAGAAAAAAGAAAAAGTGGAAAGGTCGGAAAAGTTGCTTGTCTAGTCGATGACGAATCGATCGATGCTATAAGTCCGGAAATAGAACTGATTTGACGCGTGGAAATTAAAAGGAAGTCGATCTATCCAACTCGGGGTCTCATCTATCTACACTTTGAATCATTTCCGGTCGATCGATCGTCATTAAAATAAAGAAATGAATAAGAAAAAAAAAAGAACATAAATAAATGAATAAATAAATAAAAGTGTATGAAAACTATTTGAAATAACGATCTAATCAATAATCAGAACAATAATAATAATAATAATCCGTAAATATTATTCTTCGATGAATCATTATAATAGATCGTGATAAGATTTTCGCACACATATATATATATATATATATATATATATATATATATATATATGCATATAAATGTAATGAAAATAATAATAATAAATAGATGAAAAAAAATGATTAGAAATAATTTTTTTTTTTTTTTATTTAATATCGTACACTAAGAATTATTGTCAGATTTCATTGTAAGATTTGATAGTAAAATTTTCATTGCCTTTTGTATGTATGTATTTATATGAATATAAATAAATATAAATAAATAAAAATATTATCGATTTGTCTCATACACGAACAATTATGGTTAGATTAAAGATAAGAGATTGAAGTAAGATTTTTATTGATTTTCTTGTATTTATTTACATATATATATATAGGAAGAGAAAGAGAAAGAGAAAGAGAGAGAGAGAGAGAGAGAGAGAGAGAGAGAGGGAGAGAGAGGGATATATATATATGCGTATACAAATAAATAAAAATGATTAAAAATAAAATCCGATTTTATATCGTAGCTAAAAATTATTGTCAAACAATTTAACGATAAGACGTTATCGCTTGACTTCCAAATAAATGATTTTCTTTCAGATTTTATACGAAAATAAACAAAAATGAAATCGATTGGATTCTAATTGTACGATCATTGTCCGATTAACGATAAGAGTTTGAAGTAAGATCATTGCCTTATATGTATATAAAATTTACGTTCACATCTACATAGAAAAGAAATAGAATTGTAATCGATTCGAAATCCGATCGTACGATTGTTATCGACTAATTAACAATGAGAAGATTGAGGTAAAATTTTCATTGACTTTTTATTTCGATTTAATATTATTATCTTAGACGTGTACAAAGATTTTCTTTTTTTTTTTCTTTTTTTTTTTAACATCCATACAAAAATAAATGGAAACAAAAACGATTCGAATCCGATCGTACGATTATTGTCGAATAATAAATAAACGATAAGAGATTAACGATGAGAGATTAACGTAAAATTTTCATTAATTTTTATCTAAATCCGTATCATATAATCTCACTAGTGAGTATATAAAGTTTTCTTTCTTTCGTACCATCACCCATATGAAAGGAAATCGAAACAAAATCGATTGGAATCCGATCGAACGATGATCGATTATCGTCGTATTTACTTAAAAAAAAAAAAAGAAAAAGGAGAACGGGTAAACAAACCTTTCATCGACTTTCCCTTCGTACGCCGAGTGTAAACACGTAATTCAATGAAAATGAATAAAATTGAATAACAATAAATACGTAATTAAAATTAGTAAACAAAAATCGATTTTATACGATAGTCGAGATCCATTCGTGAATTAAATGATCGATCGATCGACAAGAGATTATTTAAACGTAAGATTTATCCCCGTTTGGATCTTACACATGTTAATCCGTTATTACGTCAGAGCTAATTTAGTTTCGCGAATGTAATTTTGAAAGGAAAGAAAAAGGAACAAAAAAAAAAAAGAAAAAAGGCCGCCAACGCTATGACTAGGACTATGATTACGAGGTCGGTGTATTACGCTAGGCGATTAACGAAGCTACGTTAGTTTTCTTCCCCCACCCCTCGTCACCCACCCTCCCTCCCTCTCCCCACCACCCTTCAGCCGTTGGTTCCTACTCGACCGCGATAACTATGAGAGTTATGCAAGTAGAGTCTCCGTTTTTAATACACGCTCACATTTTACGGACTATCAACCGATCATTCTCTATTTACCTTTTCCTAACAATTAGAACAAAAAGAGTTTTATCTGCGCCGAAAAGGGAAAGAAAAAGACGAAAGAAACAAAAAAAAAAAAAAAAGAACAGACAAAATTGTTCAATTGCGATATAATTTTTTGTTTCCTTTCAATACTATTTTTACGTCGTTCGACTACGACGGCATAAGCGTTATTTATCGTACTCGTTGAATATCCTAGATCACGCGTTTTCTTTGTTGTTGTTGTCTTTTTTTTTTTTTTTATAATTTTAAAAAATTATCAAATGGAAAAAAGAAAGAAAGAAAATTGAACGAATCTGTTCGATTTCGATTACCTTTTTTCTTTCCTTTTCTCCCTCTCTCTCTCTCTCTTTCTCTCGAATTATTCTCCCTTCAATTCTATTCTCATCGCAATCAAAAATTCGTTTAGAAATATTGTAAAAGAGAGAGAGAGAGAGAGAGAGAGAGAGGGAAAAGAAATAAAAAAAAAAAAAAAAAAAAGAAATATAAACAAATTTGTTCGATCCCGACGTGATCCTCTTTCCTTTATTTTCGAAATATTTCGTACCGTCGAGAGATCTCATATCTTTTTTACGTTCTATCGAAAAATATTGCGAAAATAAAAATAAAAAAAGAAAAAAAAAATATAAATATTCCAATTTCGATGTTCTTTCCTCTCTTCGGTCATTTCGCCGAAATTCCTTTTACTCTCATTCATTCAATTTTTGCTCGATTTCACTTTCATCGGATATATCCGTTGATATTTTTACGAAATATTACGAAGAAAGAAAAAAAGAAAAGAGAAGAAAAATAAAATAAAATAAAATAAAATAAAATAAAATAAAATAAAATAAAATAAAATAAAATAAAATAAAATAAACATTCGTTGAATTTCGTTACTCTTTCTTTCTCTATTTAATTCACTCTCTTTCTCTCTCTCTCTCTCTCTCTTTCTCTTTTTCTCGAAACTTTTATTTCTTCGATTTCAATTAATTTTCTCTTGTATGCACGAGTTCTCTCTCTCTCTCTCTCTCTCTTTTTTTTTTCTATATATGTAATGTATGTCGTTCGACGATAAAACGAACGCGATAGGAGCATCGTTATCTCCTGACGCACAAGTGAGTATGTATTTCTCGAACGTCAAAGAAGACTCGAATTGTAAACGCGGACTAATTACGTCAATGGCAAAGTTTCTCTATTTTTCATTTCTTTCATTTCTTTATTCTCGAAACTCTAAAGAGAGAGAGAGAGAGAGAGAGAAAAAGAAAAAAATGATCGATGAATACCTAACAAAAATGAATCAATTACAAGATTAGATAAAGAGGATACTTACGTCGAGTGCCGCTACTTTCTCCCCCGTGGATTTATCTGTAAAAAGAATTTTTTTTTTTTTTTTTTTTCATTAGAATGTCTCATTTGAATTTTTATAGTTATTATATTATTTATTAGACAGAAGGTTAGAGGAAAAGATTGAGAGAGAGATAGAGAGAGAAAGAGAAATGTGATGTGTTAATATATATATGAATTAAATTAAACATTTCATTTTTATATTAAATAAGGACGATCATATAAATTTATTTAATTCCAATTAATGTTGCAGCTGCTGATTAAATCATATATTTTCGTTCATCCGGCAGAACACGTTTCCCCCATTTTTAAAAGGAAACGATTGTTTCCCCTTCCCCTTCCCCTTCCCCTTCACCCCCCTCTCTCTCACATTTCATCGAGGATGATCAATATCGAGTACGGTCAAACCGAGTACCATTTTTGGTACAATTCTGTTTACTGTAATCGATAATCGATATATGCTCCATAAGGTTTAATTTGAAGCCTTCGATTTATAGGTACTTTAACAGCGTAGGGTTTCAATTTAGAGAAAGCTGATATTAGTAGTATTAGTAGTA
>OU426994.1:3352785-3388632 GCA_911387935.1 Dolichovespula saxonica | reverse complement strand
TAGATCGAATTAAAAAAGAAAAAGGAAGAAAAAATAATAAAGAAGAAGAAGAAGACGAGAAAGAATTAGAATAAGAGAAGGAGGAAGAGGATGAGTAGGAGGAGGAGGAGGAGGAGGAGGAGGAAGAAAAAGAGAACAATAAAACCTGGTACGAATTAATTCATCCATTTTACGAGGAACTTCGTAGGACGAACGTATAAAATTACATCGAATAGAACAAAAATTGAATTAAATTAAATTAAATTAAATTAAATTAAAAAGGAAGAGTAAAAAAACTTTTTTGCACTTTCAATTTGCTATCGATAATGGCTCGTAGATATTCGCGTGATCGAATAAATGGACATACGAAGGGAATGAGTGAGTGAGAGAGAGAAAGATAGATATACAGACGTACAGACAGAGACAGAGACAGAGACAGAGAGAGAGAGAGAGAGAGAGAGAGAGAGAGAGAGAGAGAAAGAGAGAGAAAAGGGAGGACTAAAGGGAGGAGACTGGGGCTGGGACGAAGGGGGCGGGTGTGCTGGGGTCGTTGGGTGGGAGGAAAAGAGTAAAAGGAGAAGGGGGTCGAGGCATCGATTTCGTTCACGAGAGAGAAGAGAAGAGAAGAGAAGAGACGCGTGCCGTACGCGGGGAGACGGGTGACACCCATCAGCTGTCAAATCGTGCCTAGAACGAGCCGGATTAGAAGAAGCGCGGTCGAGCTTCTTCTTCCCTCATGGAACCTCGAAGAGAACAACACACACAAAACACCACGGCTTCTTCTTTCTCTTTTTTATTATATTTTATTTTATTCGTTTTCTTTCTCTCTCTCTCTCTCTCTCTCTCTCTCTCTCTCTCTCTCTCTCTCTCTCTCTCTCTCTCTCTCTCTCTCTCTTTCTCGGTCTATCTCGTTTTATCCATCCTATAAAGCTCGTTCGATGTCGAGCCTATCGAAAGAAAAGTCGAAGGAGGATATCGAATTCTCGAACGACGCCCGTGTTCCTTTTTCGGAGAGAGTATTAGATTAACATTAGCATTAGATTAGTATTAGATTAGTATTAGTATTGATAGAGTAGTAGTAGTAGTAGTAGTAGTAGTAGGTGGTAGTAATTGTGTAGTAGTGTAGTAGTAGCATAGTAGTACACGCCTTCTCTCTTTCTCTCACTCACTCACTCACTCACTCGTTTTACTTCGGTATCTATCCTTCTTTCTTTCTTTCTCTCTCTCTCTCTCATACTTACTCCGTCTGTCGTCCTTTATAGGTTATGTAGACGATACGAGAAAGGAAAGGAAAGGAAGAAAGGACATATGCACATCATACACACACACACACACACACATACACACACCTACACACCTACATACATACATACATACGAGAGAGAAGTAAGACGAAAAAGGAGATAGATAGATAGACAGAGAGACAGAGACAGACAGAGAGAGAAAGAGAGAAAGAGAGATGTACGTAAGTGAAACAAAAAGAGAGAAAGAGAGAGAAAGAGAGAAGGTAAAAAAGAAAGAGGAAAAGAAAAGAATCGAAAGGAGTAAAACTGTGTATAACGGGGAGATGGATAAACTAGAAAATAATACTTACTGTCATCCTCGGCGGACTGTTCGGCCCTCCTCGAATCCTCGGTAGGTTCGGCCGGTCCGGCGAAACTCGTTTCTACAACCTCGATCGCGTCCACATTGTCGCCCGAAGCCATCTTGTACGTGGTGGCGGCCGCCCGTTACGATCCACGACGGGCCGACTGACTCACGCGCGACGACCGACGACGATTTCGCGATGGCGCCTCCTCTCTTTCGTCGTCGTCCTCCGCGATACTGGTACGCGCGAACGCATCTTTCTCGAGCGTGATCGAAAGAATCGTTCTCTCTCTCTCTCTCTCTCTCTTTCTCTTCTTTCGCTATCTGTCTCTATCACTCTCTCTCTCTCTCGCTCTCGCTCTGTCTCTGTCTCTCTTAGAGTGGCTCCAGAGTATACGTTCGACTAACGTGTATCGTCGTCTCAATGCACATTCTCTCTTTCTCTTTCTCTCTCGTACACGTCACCTTCTCTCTCTCTCTCTCTCTCTCTCTATCTCTCTCACTCTTTCTGTCTGTCTTCGTTTATCTTTCTCTTTATCTTTCTCTTTCCAACACCAAACTCTCGGAACTCTCGTCTCTCCTTATCTCTTTATTCACGGACGACGCACAGAGAAAACTGACTACCGATGTCAATGACAAGAAGCTCCTCTCTATTTCGACGTCACGAAACTTACGACACACGCGTACTCTCTCTTCTGTCTCTCTCTTCTCACTACTCTTTCTTATTTATTTATACGTATATGTATTCTTTCTTTTTTTCAGTTTTACTCTATCTGTCTATGTCTCTCTTTTTCTCTCTCTCTCTCTCTCTCTCTCTCTTACTCTCTTTCTTTTTAATCGAAGGAACAGACGAAACGAGACGAACGAAAAGACAGAGAGAGAAAGGAGAATCCGCGTCTCTCTATCTCTCTCTCTCTCTCTCTCTCTCTCTCTCTTTCTCTCTCTCGTCTACTCCCTGCCGCGACACGCCGACTTCTATCGACCAGGCGGACATATTGTCGACACTTACGCGCCGCCTCGCGTCACTATTTCGTACTAACGTATCGAACGTTTATACGACGCGACACCGACGCCATCTTCGTTCTCATCGTTCGCAACAAATACGTTCGATTATCTTCCTTATCGATCGTCGAACTAAATTCATTTTTCTTCGAATATTCGTGAAAATACTTCTTGCGCGCGCGCGTTTTTGTTTTCTTTATTTCTTTTTCTTTTCTTTCTTTTTTTCTTTTTTCTTTTTAACGTTCAAAAGCTCCATCGCGTTGATCTCGGGATTGGGGGGGGGGGACAAAAAAAAATGGCGCGCGATCTTTCCCTTCTGAAAATCGTGTGCGTCCTTCGAAATCCCGATGAATCATATTGCGTTTTTATCGGTAATATGAATCATTATTGTTTCGATCGTAATCGTAGAGATACCGATTTACATTCGTCGTAAAAGTGATGCACATATATATATATATATATATATATATATATATATATATATATATTTATATTGCAGTAAGAATTATATCAATTGTCTATTTAATCAGTAATGATGTCTCAGAGAACACAATATATTACCGACTTGTGTCATTTCGAATCTTCGTAGTTGACTCACGGAGGTCGATTCGATCGCTCGTCTCATTTTATCGATGATTTTCGATATATATATATATATATATATATATATATATATATATATATATATATATATATCGTATCGCGAATTATTTTATTTGTTTATTCGTTCATTTTCCTCGTTCTTTTTTTCTTTTGAGTATGTCACGCTCCAAAAAATTGTCCGTATCAATAAAACAATTATAATAATAATAATAATAAAACAAATAATATTAATAATAATAATAATAATAATAATAATAATAATAATAATAATAAACTTGGACGAATTACTTCGAAAAATTAATGGCAAACGATCTATTGCGGTGAAACTATTTCGTTGAAAAAAATCGTCAAACATGTGTACGTACATAAACGTAATTTTGTTTTTGTTCGAAAGACGTAAAAAACTAATTGAAAAAAAATTTATATATGTATATATATATATATATATATATATATATATATATATATATATATATATATATATTTACAAAAATGGGCTCTCCATACTAACCTCAACGTCAAAAAATTGTAAAACAGTTTCAAATCTGAATAAGGCGATCGAGTCTGTGCGAAGGAAGACGAATATCAAATTCGATACTATTTGGATTCAAAGGACCGTCCTTTTTGGCATCGTCGTTGCGATAGCTACTGGAATCTTGCACGATTACGTCGATTATCAGAGTCAAGTAAATCGGCGAGCGCAGAGCTCGAGGCTCACTTTGTTATTTATTTAATTATATCGGACGATTTAGAAGTTTCAGTTTCTTTTTCTTTTCTCTTTTTCTTCCTCTCTTCTTCTTCTTTTTTGTCTTTTAAAAAGTAAACGTATATTTGCAATCTTCGCGTGTATCAAATAAGACGAAATGATTTATATTTGACGTAATTCGCGGTCTCTCTCTCTCTCTCTCTCTCTCTCTCTCTCTCTTTCCTTTTTCTCTTTTTTCTATGTCTATGCTTCGTTACGATTCCCGTTAGAGAACTGGATTATAAAAAAAGAGCAACTGCAGCAAATATTTAACCTTGCTAGCCAAGTATAAACAGATAATAAGATTGGCGTTATATGATAACGCGGTGTAACAAAATGTCATTCGACCTATTGCAAGCTAACGCATTTTCTACATTGGATTACATCATACCGATTCGACCTTAACAAATCGTTCGTAATATTACATAAACGTGATTAGAGAAAAGAGAGAAAGATATATTTTGTGGATCGGATAAATTATTCACTTCTCTTGTCGATCTTGAATGATTAGAAGAAAAAAGAAAAAAAGATATTCTATAAAACGCATTTACAATTGATCACGTCGCTTAATTGGTTAACGTTAATATAATCTTTATTTTCAATCACGTAATTCAATATCGTAAGAAAAATAAAAGATAAAAAAGAAAGAGAGAGTGAGAGAGAGAGAGAGAGAGAGAGAGAGAGAAAAATAAAAGCAAGGTTCGATTATTTTTTTTTTTTTTTTTTTAACGAAATTTCCTTACTTCCTTCCTTCCTTCCTTCCTTCCTTTTATTTATTTTTTTCTTTTATATATCTTTCGCTCGTACGAGTTTAAAAGCAGGCCATTTGCCACGCAACGGCGAATCCACGTCTGAAAAGCAGGAAACTTTAATTACTCCGGTGAAACGAACTTATTCTTCTTCTTCTTATTCTTCTTCTTCTTCTTCTTCTTCTTCCTCTTCTTCTTCGACGTTTCTCGTCTTGCGATCGTACGACCTTGTAATCTTTTCCATTTCTTTTTTAAACAAAGGTAACCGAGTATATGACGTCGAATCACAATGATATCGAAAGAATGAAGGAGGATTATCGAAGGAAGCTCTCCAAATCGAATCATTATTTATTCGTCAAGGAAACCGAACAGAACGTGGATCACGATCGATAAATATATCTTTTTTTTCTTTCTTTCCTTTTATTTTTTCTTTTTTTTTTTGACTCGTCGCTCGTGCAAAAATATCTCAATAACAGCACACGCGTACATATTTACGTATGCAACATATATATATATATATATATATATATATATATATATATATATATTAGGGTGTCCCCCTCCCCACCAAGTTTCTTCTGCGCCACGATACGAATGACTATGAAAAAAAAAAAGAAAAAAAAAATATATATAAATATATATATTCTTTTCCCCTTCTTTCCCCTCCTTTTCTTTTCTTTTCTTATTTTTTTTTTTAAATACATGATCAAAAAACAAATTGAGTTCAAATATTGCATTAACATCGTCAAAGACTTTCACGAATGAACGATGTTTCCTAATGATATTAGTCGAAATTATTCATTGAAATAAATGAACGGGATCTTTCAATAACTATTCGACCATATCTCGTGCGTATTATTCGTTCAAAATAATTTTATGAATTATGAGGAAAGAAAGAGAAAGATAATGAGACAATTTATATTCGTTTATGCTAATGAGTATAAAAAATAATTGTTTATCTGGAATTTGGCGATTAACGTGGAAAGGGGGGGGGGAACTATCGTGTCGGATGATTCGTCGAAATGACGAACGAATTTTTTTTAGATAACTCTTATTTTTTTCTTTTCTTTTTTTTTTTTTTTTACGATATTATTATTGATATCGTCATGATATAACGAATAACGAGTATCATCGGTTAACGAGGCCGACTGAAAGGTTTGTATAATCGTTGGTATATGATTGAATAAACAAAGTTTGCAAATAATAATTGCTGGTCTTTTTCCTTCTCTTTTCTTTTCTTTTATTTTTTTTTTCTTTTCTTTTCTTTTCTTTTCTTTTCTTTTCTTTTCTTTTCTCGAGTACAACAAACGCGCCGTAAGAACGGATCGGTGTTCGTATTATAAAACGTTAAAGGTGCAACAATGAATACGAATGAATTAAATAATGGGTGTCTTTCAAAAGAGAGAGAGAGAGAGAGAGAGAGAGAAAAGAAAAAATGCGTCTTCCTTCTTTTTTTTCCCCCCTCAAATGTCACGAACTTTGTAAAACTGAGTCGAATTAAAAAAAAAATAATAATAAAATAATAATAAACAGACTGAGAAGTATAACGGAAAAAGAAAAAGTTTCCCTCCATTCGTGAATCGAACGCGATGGAAATAGGTAAGCGTGTTGATTGGCAAATAAAAGGAAAATAAATGAGGTAGAAAATTGGAGCGAGGAGAAGGAGAATAGAAAAGGAAAGAGAGAAAAAGAAATAAGAGAGGAAAAAAAAAAGAGACAGAAAAACCAGGAAGAAAGAAAGAAGAAGAAGGAAAAAAAAAGAAGGAAGGTAAAAAAATGAAAAAGTGAAATTAATTTTACGTGCGATCGACGAATTTTGCGATTGAGTCGTTCGTTAAATTTCGATTCTCTACGCGTTAATGCAAAGTTAATCGATAATTTTTCTTTGTTTTTATTTATTTTTTCTGTTTTTTTTTTGTTTACTTTTTTATTTCTTTCTTTCTTTCTTTCTTTCTTTCTTTCTTTCTTACTTTCTTTCGTCGAAAATAAAAGATCCGTTTGACAGAAAGAACGTCGCAAATGGCGCTGTCGTTAAGGTCAGGGTAAATGCGACGACATTTTCTTGCATCGACGAGCACGCTCATTTCAACAAAGAAACAAAACATCGTGGCGGGGATGCAAAACGCGTGAAGCGTGACAAGCTCGAACGAAAATCAACGATACGACAAGGTCGTGAGACGATTTCGACGAAAAAAGTGAGAGGGAGAGATAGGTAGAGAGATAGATAGAGAGAGAGAGAGAGAGATAGAGAGGGTGGGAGAGAGTGGGAGAGAGAGATTCACCCAACGAGAATGAATTAAATTCACACTCGTGACAACTACGCGTGTGGTCTTTTTACGATTTAACGTTTAATTGATTTACAAGATGAAAACGTTGGAAATTCACACGATATTATTTCGTTCTTCCAATATGCCTCGGTGACGTATTTTATAATTGAAAATATCTATGACACCTGGATCTATGAGATCCTTATCGTTTTATGACTAGGACACCAACGATTTATACATACATATATATGTGTGTGTGTATATATATATATGTGTGTGTGTGTGTGAATAGACGAGAACAAAAGTCGATACTCGTTTTCTTTTCTTTTTTTTTATTTTATTTTATTTTCTTTTTCGTATGCTTAATCTTTTTTTTTTCTTTCTTTTTTTTTTTTCATAACAAAAATAACGAAATAAATGGTGGAAATAATGAATTAATATTCGTAACAATGGCGAAATCGATGGGTATAGGGTCGAGCTGAAATATTTTTCCTTCCTCTTTCTTTCTTTCTTTGCTTCTTTTTTTTTTTTTTTATTTTATTTTCTTTTTCGTATGCCTAATCTTTCTTTTTTTTCTCTATGTATACGCACGCACGCATACATACATACATACATACATACATACATACATACATACACACACACACATAGACGTCCTACGTTTACGTTAACATAGAACAATATTGAGAGATATTTGATCGGCCAATTTTAAACAATTACCAATTAACGTCTCAATCGATGTTATTTCTATCTAACCGTTTCAATACTTGTATATTATACTTACTCGTTTTCTCGTTTATCGAGCAACGAATACTTGGTAAATATACAAGTGCTATCTCTCTCTCTCTCTCTCCCTCTTTCTTTTTCTCTCTCTCGTCTCTCACTTCACTCGTTACACAACACGTTTTTAATTAATATATTAAAATGAGTTGGAGACTTAACAGCAATTGTATAAATACGTATAATGTGTGCGACGCTGTCAATGTGTATCCCGAACGAAAAACAAAATATATGTAAAAGAGATAGATGGATAGATTGATAGAGAGAGAGAGAGAGAGAGAGAGAGAGAGAGAGAGAGAGAGAGAGAGAGAAGCAAGAAGAAGAAGAAGAAAAAAAAAAGAGAAGGAAAGGAAAGTTATACGATTGAGATATATTAACGTTAAAAAAAAAAAAAAAAAAAAAAAAAAAGGAAAGAATTAAAATGCGTTTCATTACAGTGACGAAAAACACGTCGTTGTTTTTCTCTTATTTTCCTTTTTGTTTCTTTCTTTCTTTCTTTCTTTCCTTTTTCTTTCTTATCTACGCTTCCTGGACCATTTGTCGAATTCTCGCGTGATCGATGATTAATCCAATGATATATCAGATTTCATCATGTTGAGCTGAAAATCATTTGCCAAGTTTGTACAAGTGATAATATTGTTTGTCTGTTAATAACGATCAGGTGGTAAACGTGGAAAAAAGATGTACAAAGAGAGAGAGAGAGAGAGAGAGAGAGAGAAACATTGACAGAGAAAGAGAGGCAAAGAGAGAGAGAGTGAGAGAGAGAGAGAGAGAGAGAGGAAAGGTGATGTATAATGAAACCGTCATTTTCGCCGTTCATTTCTCAGTCGGCTTCTCGACGATCTATTTTGTTTCCGCATATGAAACAACATCGCGACGATCCACAATAAGAAATTCATTTCACGGGAGATTCTCGGTTTAATAAGATGTCACCTAACAGTACGATTGAGATGAACGAAAAGAAGAGCGTAGACGATCGCAATCATTCGTGTAAGTTAATAACACAATTTTGCTTTTTTCCTATTTTTTTTTTCATTTTTTAATTTTTAACTTCTATTCATATATAAATCATATATGACATATATTCATTTTTCTATTTTTTTTTCTTTTTTTTTTTTTTTTTAATTTTTAACTTCTATTCATATATAAATCATATATGACATATATTCATTTTTCTATTTTTTTTTCTTTTTTTTTTTTTTTTTAATTTTTAACTTCTATTCATATATAAATCATATATGACATATATTCATTTTTATATATTTTTTTTCTGTAATTTTTTTTTTTTTTTTTTTTTATTATTCTCTCGCAACCATACGATATTTCTCTCGATGATCATCGATTGAATTCATCGAAAACTTTTCGTTCCAAAGGCGTGCAAAGTACGAAGTCGCCGGCCGATTTCGAGACGGCCATAACAGCGACCGGATATGGGAAATTTCATATTTTGTTGTACTTGGCATTGGTGCCGGTATCTTGGGCCTCGAGTTTCGATACAGGCAACATATCCGTCATTTTACCCGCAGCCGAATGCGACCTGCAATTAACCCTGATACACAAGGGAATTTTAAACGCCGTAGTTTATATCGGTGAGTATACGAATCGACGAGTTAAATTTGGGAAAAAAAAAGAGGGAAGAGGAAGGAAAAAAGAACGAAAAGATGAAAAAAAAAAAACGAAAAGATGAAAAAAAAAACGAAAGAATCATTCTTTTTATGTATGTCTATATTATGTATAAAATCTTCCGAATTTGTTCGCGTGAAAAAAAAAAAATAATAAAAAACAAAAATAAAAGGAAACAAAAAAGATGAAAAAAAAAAATGTTCCTTGTCGATCCATTTTAGGTATGGTGACTAGCGCATTGATATGGGGATATCTGGCGGACGTGAAGGGTAGAAAGTCGATTTTGATATATGGCTTTATGGCGGACGGTATTTGCAACGTTTTGTCCGGATTTTCGCAAAATTTCTGGACCCTGGTGTTCTTCAAGTTTCTAAGCGGATTCATGTAAGTCGAATCGTAAATATAAATATCCATACGATATAATAGACGATATCAATAGGAACGTTGACATTTTTATCGATTCGAATTTTTCATTCGTACGTGTTTGATTGAATCCCGTAGAATAAGCGGCCCGTACGCCGGTACGATGTCTTATTATGCCGAGTTTTATGGCGCCAAAGTTAGATCGAGAATCACGCTCATTGTCGGCTTCACCGTTACGGCTGGATGCGTTATGAATTCAGGTAAATTTAATCTTAACTAATCGAACAAGAAGAAGAAGAAAAAAAAGACAAAAAAATTTACACGAACACACACACACACATACGTATAAATAAATATATATGTATATATATATATATGTGTGTGTGTGTGTTGAATTATCACGCCAGGAATTACATTCTCCTTATCGATATTTTCGACGATACAACCATATGTATATATACTTATGTTTGTGTATCGTGTATTACATACATACATACATATATATATATATATATATATATATATATATATATATATTATGTATCTCTATATGTATAAATATATATATATATATATATATATATATATGTATATATATTCTATATATATATATAATAAATAATATAATATATATTCTATATATATATATATATAATAAATAATATAATATATATATATATATTATGTATCTCTATATGTATAAATAAATAAATAAATATATATATATATATATATATATATGTATATATATTCTCAGGTCTTGCTTGGCTGGTGGTACCGCAAGATTGGTCGATCGAATTTTGGGACGGTTATTTCGTATACAATTCTTGGAGAATATTTTTGTCTCTCTGCGGCGTACCAACGTTGATAGGCGTATTTCTCATATCGTTCTTCCCGGAGAGCCCGAAGTTTCTAATGAGCCAAGGACGTAAGGAGGAGGCTCTGAAGGTTTTCCGACAAATTTATAGCATGAACACCGGCAAACCGGAAGAGGATTATCCGGTAAATATTCTAATGTCGTAATACAAATTTATCCATTCTTTTTTCTCCTCCTTCTTTCCTTCCTTCGTTAATTTCTTTATTCCGTAATAATTGTCAAAAAAAAAAAAAAAGAAAAAAAAAATTTTCATTCGATTTTTAATCCTTTATTCAATCTTTATCGTTTCCCTTTCTCGATCCGAACGCGATCGTCGAGCATTTTTGGATTTTTCGTTTTTGGCCCTTTTCAAATTTTTTTTTTTTTTTATTTATACGTACGTAGATAAACGAATTGGCCGACGAGTTCGAGGTGAAAAATTCTACGGAGATGTCAACGAGAGACACGAACGTACCGCCTAAGAGAACGTTCAAAAGTGGTTTATTACAGATGAGACCGATCTTCTTCAGACCTCACATATTCCGATTGATTTTGATCCTGACTTTACAATTTTGCAGCATGCTCGCGTAAGTTGTTTACAGAAATATAGACGTAATGTCTAGCGGAGTTAAATCTCCGTACAAATATTCGATGTTGTCTCATGCCCCGGATATAAAACCAGAGAGAATGAGACAGAAAGAGAGAGAGAGAGAGAGAATGAGAGAGAGAGAGAGAGAGAGAGAAAGAGAGAGAAGTCATTAATACATAGACACGAATTCAACAAACAAATACATATTAATTTACGATCCAATTGTATATCATGAATGAATTTTCCATTTCAAAATTTTTTCCTTCCTGGATCATAAAAAACCCCTCTCTCTCTCTCTCTCTCTCTCTCTCTCTGTCTATCTTTGTCTCTCTATCTGTCTCTCTGTCTCTCTCTCTCTCTCTCTCTCTACTTATGATAATTAATAACTATTTTATCTTAACAAACCGTTTATCTTTTTATCTCCTACCCGATAACACACTTCTTTTTTGGACCCGTTTCTTCTTTATTTTTTGTGCTTATCATTTCCTTTCCTTCCTTTCTTTACTTTATTATTTATATCTTTCTTGTTTCTTTTTCTTTTTCTCGTTCACACAGTCTCAATACAATCCGATTATGGCAGCCGCAACTTTTCGCTATATTGCAAGACTTCAATCCGATCGATTTCAATATTACCGATCACGAGCCAGCATTTTGCGAGATATTGGACGCCGTAACTTATTCGAAGGCACAGAACGCTAACTCGACCAGCGATATTATCGAAGCTGTGAATTGTTCGAAGGTGAGTTAATATTAATCGCTGAAGGGGGGGGGGGAGGGGGGCGGGGAAAGAAAGGAGGTGCCTTAAGAAAAAAGAAAAAGAAAAAAGAAAGCGAACGAGTGAACAACCAAAGAAACAAACAATCGTTCCTCTTATCTCTTTTTTTCTATTCTGTTTTCTCCTTTTTGTTTATTTTATTTATTTTTTTTTTTTCTCTTAGATCGTGATATCCGAAAGCATGTACATAGATTCGACTATAGTGTCAACCGCTGCGATATTTTTCCTCTTCGTCGCGAGCATGTTCGTGACTTTATTGGGCCACAAAAATCTTTTATGTGAGTACTTGGAAACTAAGATATGAATTGAAAAAAAAAAAAAAAAAAAATTAAATAAATAAATAGATAGATTTGATTGACGTTAAGTAAGAGAGAGAGAGAGAGAGAGAGAGAGAGAGAAAAGAAAATATATATAAATATATTTATTTATCTATACGTTCGAATTCCATAATACACGCAAACAAAAAAAAAAGAACAAATCCAGAAAGAATTAATTCTTTTTTGATCGCACGCAGACATTTGTTACACGGTGTGCATCTTGTCGTTGATATCGATAACCTGGTCGACGAGTTATATGTTGACATTGGGATTGACCTGCCTCTTCGTCGGTATAATGATGACTACATTGAACATCGTGGTAGGGGCCACCGTTCTTTTATTCCCAACTTCGTTAAGGTACCGTTTACATGCATTTAAAAATATATAAATTGCATTCTTTTTTGTCCAAATGAAAGAGAACCAATTAGCAGATCGATTTGACTTTTCCGATTGG
This sequence comes from Dolichovespula saxonica, assembly GCA_911387935.1. Lineage (NCBI taxonomy): Eukaryota > Metazoa > Arthropoda > Insecta > Hymenoptera > Vespidae > Dolichovespula > Dolichovespula saxonica. The sequence goes on along the minus strand of OU426994.1, from coordinate 3,375,943 downwards.
TTCTTTTCATTTTTTAATCTTTTTTTTTTTTTTTCCTTCCCATCTTCTTCTTTATTTAATTTTTTTTTTTTTCTTTTTTCTTTTTTTCGTTTCTCAAACAGAACCATGGCAGTGAGTTTGGTAATGATGACAGGAAGATCTGGATCTCTGATCGGCAATGTCGTGTTTCCGGTGTTGCTCGAGTACGGATGCATTGCTCCGATCATGACGATAGCTTGCTTTCCCCTAAGTAAGTATTCATCCTCTCGTTATGAGACACGTAATATCTTTTTTTTTATTCTTTCTTTTTTTTCGATACAAATTCAAACAATTCAAAAAAAAAGCGTCATTCGCATCTCCTTTCTCACCTTTCAGTTGGTATCGTATTGGCATACTTCATACCCAACAGTAAGAATGAAAATGAGAAAAACGTCGAGTCCGGTTCATAAATTTACGACGTTAACGATCAAAGGAACGAAGCAAAATTGAGAAAATAGAGTCAACGATAACAAAGAGAGAGAAAAAAAAAAAAAAAAAAAAAACAAATAACAAACGAAACAAAAATAGAAATAAACAATCGAGAGAGGCAACGAGACACGTTGGTATCGATCGAAATGATAGGAATGGGTATACGTTTGTCTCTTTCTAATCGGGACGAGAGATTATGTCTCACGTAAACGATGAAAGTGATCGAGGAGAACGACTATTTGCGATCGATTGAAAATAAGTTACGTTAAACGTGAACCGTCCGGAAGATGACGAGGATTGAAGTTCGAAGAATGGATCTTTTTGTTTTTCTTCTTTATTTTTTATTTTTTTTTTTATTTTTTTTTTTTGGTTTTTGGAGGCTGGCGATCGACGAGCGTGTTCTCTCTTTCTTTTCTTTTCATATTTTTTTTTATTTTTTCCTTTTCCATCGGTATTGGAATCGAGTCGAGAGACTTTAGGATCGAAGAGAAGGGAGAAACAGGAATGAACACAATGAGGAGATTGAGAGCAGAGAGTGCAACACGTACGAACGGAGGCCTTGGGTTTCACTTTCGACACATCCTGGAGAGCCCTCCAGCCTTCACCCACATGCTCGCTCTCCTCTATCCTTTTTCTACACATTCTTTTTCTTCTTCTTCTTCTTCTTCTTCTTTTTGTATTCTTCCATTTATTCGTCCTCTTCTTTATCCTTCTTTTTTTCTTTTTTATTAATCGTCCTCTTCTTATTCTTCCTTTTTTTCTTTCTTTTTTTTTTTTTTTTTGATTCTCTCTCTTCATCATCATCGTCGTCATCGTCACCCTATCTCCTATTCGTAATCGCGACTAAAAAACACTTTTCTAATTCTCTAATTCCAATTGGAACTCGCCGTACTCTTAGCGTGTATATAAAGGATCGGCCACAATGTTCCTAGGTTACATCATAGATATTAATTATTATTTTTTATTTTTTTTTTTCGTTAGGTTTGTTTCTTCTTTTCCTTTTTTCTCCTTCAGATTGCAAGGACATATGCCTAGGAACTTTTGATAGTTCATCTAGAAACTTTTATATATATTACGAGTTATATTATATATTTTATATATATATATATATATATATATATTACGAGTATATATATATATATATATATATATATATATATATATATATTACTTTTATATATATTACGAGTTAGACGTAAGTTAATACGCTATAAGTAAATTAGATTATATTTAGTAAATCGATTAAGAAACGTTTGAAAAACGTATAAAAAATATACAGAGATTATATTTGTATAAATATATATATATGTTTGTAGCGTCGAATATCTAATCCATCGTACTATAATTCTAATCCATCGTATTATAATTCTAATCCATCGTATTATAATTCTAATCCATCGTATTGTCGTATTATTATAATCGATTAGAGAGTAGGATAGATTCCGATGAAAACGAAAAAGAGAAAATTCCGATCCATGGATCGGATGGATCGTTGCAATTTGATCTAATTAAAATTTCTAGTCAAGGTATATCGTGCCGACTCCCCTCCACCTCCCCGCCAAGCCGCCCGACACCCACCCCCGAACTCTTAGCCCACCTCTCCCCCCACCCTTCGATCTACGAAAACTACCCACCCGCCCCTCGCCTTCGACCATGCGAAATTATGCTTTACGAGACAATTTTTTTTCTTTTTTTATTTTATTCCTTCCTCCTTTTTTTTTTTTTTTTCTATCTCTTCTACGTTCCAATCGTTTCTTACGAATTGTAATTAAGTAATCGTATAATCAGCGATGAATTATTGTAATTATTGTAATTATTGTATTATTGTGATTAGATAATTATTCGTTTCGTCCGTTCGTTCGTTCGCATGTATAACGATTAGGATAAGTTAATTGAATAAAAAAAAAAAAAATAAATAAATAAGTAAATAAATAAATAAATAAGAATAAAAAGGAAAGTATTTCTGTTACATCCAATTATCTTTTTTTCTTTCTTTAACATCCCCTGTACGTACAGTATATATACATACATACATAAATAAATAATAGGATCTACCGAAAAAGTTTCCAAGCGATATTAAAAATCAATTAAATTTCTTTCGAGACATTCTAATCGGGGATATAATTAGGCGTGCCAAGTTTTACGATTCGAGCTTGTAGTTTTACGATCTGAAAAAGGAAGAAAAGGAAAAGGAAGGAAGGATGGGAGAAAAGAAAAATGAAAAAAGAAAAAAGACAAAAAAACGAAAGAAAGAATGAAATTGGCCCAAAATTTCTTGGAGAAAGAAATACCCTATATATATTTTTATTTTTAATCTTTTTTTCTTCATTTTTCCTACGATTGAAAAAAAAAAGTTATCACTTTGAATCGCCTAATCGTTTTCCCCTCTCCTCCACAATCCGAATTATTCGTGATCGTTTTCGAACGCTTGTGTTTCTAACGAATAAAAAAAAAAAAAAAAAGAAAAAGAGAAAGAGAACCAAAAAACAAATACAATTTATAACTCCTACGTGAATTTTAGAATGTTAGAATTTCTTCGATCATCGGAAGAAAAAAAATTCGAATCGTCGCGGATTCGAAAAGAAACGTTTCTTTTTTTTTGTTTTTTTTTTCTTTTTTACGCCATTACGATAAAACATTTTCTATTGGTTCACGTCCCTCGAACTCTTATTACCAAAGTTTCTATAAAATATTCGATTGCATCATGTATTTATATACATACATACATACATACTTACATACATACATATATACATACATACATACATACGTAAATACATACATACATATATACATACATACATACGTAAATACATACATTCATACATACATACATACATACATACATACATACATACATACATACATACATACATACATACATATATACATATATATATACATACGTTCATAGATACATACATACATATTATATATGTATATATTCATATATGTATATGTATGACCATTTATATGTATGTATGTATGTATGTATGTATGTATGAATAGTATATAAACGGTCATATACTGACGTATAATATCCAGTTTAGCGTACATAATAAACGAGTTTCTAATTCGATCTCATGGCATAGAATAACTTCGGTCCCCATTATAAACGCATCGAAAGGCGCAAAATCGTTAGATAAACGGGTGATCATCGTAGAGAAGGCAACGAACCGATTGAAAGGAACGGAAGTGGCAGATGCTTGCTCGATGAGAAAGGTTTTCACAGGAGGAGCACTGAGATAACAGTAACGTCTCGATAAAGATAGTAACTCTCTTTCTATCTATCTATCTCTCTCTCTCTTTCTCTTTCATTTCTTCCTCTCTCTCTCTCTCTCTCTCTCTCTCTCTTTCTCTTTCTATTTCTTAGCATTGACTTACCCACGCGTATTTCGTCTTTTCTTTGGTATACAATTAAATAGATAGAAGAGATGAAAAGAGAAAGAGAAAGAGAGATAGAGAGATAGAGAGATAGAGAGAGAGAGAGAGAGAGAGAGAGAGAGAGAGAGAGAGAGAGAAAACGATCGAACAGAAAAGCGTCCGTGAAATCACGATATGACGATTACTACGTCCGTAAAGAATCATTAGATCGTTAGAAGAAAAAAAAAAAAAAAGAAAAAAAAATACAAAAAAAAGAAAAAAAAAATTGGAGGTAGAGGGGAGGTAGGTGTCTCTCACGAGTTCCGATCTCGTCTTACCTTTGTCTTCTCTTCTCTCTCTCTCTCTATTTTTTTTTTTAAATATTTTTTTGTTATCCTTCTTTTCGTAACTCAAACGTACGTGTACGAGTTTGTTAGTGCCGTATGCACCGTGCAATTGGTTGCCAACGTTTACGATGCTAATATGAAACAATGTTATCCATTAATTCATTCGTTCCCGATGTTCGATCAATGAGACGAACACGTATGGTGGTTGTTCTTGTTGATTTCTTTTTTTTTTTTTTTTTATTTTCGTTTTTCTCTCTTTTTTTCTTTTTTTTTTTTCTTTTCATTATCACAATATCCTTATCGACGACACGGATATAACGTATTTACGCGTGCTGTCGTCCAACGGAGATACAATAAAATCGTTATTATCGTCGTAGAACGTATCGTTCGGGAATTTTTATCGAATTCGAATTTTCTCTTATACGACGACGAAGAGAGAGAGAGAGAGAGAGAGAGAGAGAGAGAGAAATCCACTTTTTTTCTGTTTTTTTTTTCTGTTTTTTTCTGTTTTTTTTTTCTTTTTCTTTTTCTTTTTCTTCAACGTAACAATCCGACGTTCAACAAAATACGAAACGGCGAACTTATCGACGTATAAAGAGCGTCTATAAGATATTCTATGGGGAAGAAAAAAAAAAAAAAACAGAGAAGAAAAAAATTAAACGACAAAAAGGATTTCTCGTTCGTTTCGATTCGCTCCTCGACGAGTATTCCTTCGAAAGATGAAGAGGAGGAAAATTGAGAAGAAGAAGAAGAAGAAGAAGAAGAAGAAGAAGAAGAAGAAGAGGATGAAGAAGAAGAAGAAGAAGAAAAAGAGAAAAATAAAAAAAGTCAGGAAAGAAAAATACATTCGTATCTGTGAGTCAGTCGCGATAAGCGTGGGAAAGGAAGAGGATCCATTAGTTCGACGTTATTCCGCGAATTTAATTAACCAGAGTCAGCTGAAAGTTTAGTACCGACTAGAAAGAGAGAGAAAAAGAGAGAGAGAGAGAGAGAGAGAGAGAATGAGATCCGAGATCGGCTCGAATCGACGAGCGAACCAATTCATTCGTACTCTTATTCCCCGTTTAGTTATGTCTTTATTTTTTTTTTTTTTTATCTTTTCCTCTTTTTCCATTCCTCCTCCTCCTCCTCCTCCTTTTCCTCCTCCTCTTTTTTCTCATTTCGATTCAAACGAGGGGGCGGTGGGAGGCGAACGAAACGCGTAGATTCAGTTCTCTGTATTAATTGACAATTTTTTTTATCCCTATATTTTTTTTCCCTATATTTTTTTATCCCTATATTTTTTATCCCTATATTTTTTCTCTCCCTATATATTTTTTCTCTCCGTCTACCTCCCCCTCCTCCTCACTTTTCTCTCTCTCTCTCTCTCTCTCTCTCTCTTTCACTTTATCCCATTTTATCCTTTATCTGTTTTTTTTCGTTTTTTTTTTTTTTTTTTTTTTTTTTAAATCGTTCGAATCGAACCATCGCACCCGTCACGAATGACGATCGAATTCTCCGAAGTTACGCATTCGTCTTCCCCGTTAATTCTTATTCTTATTAATATTCTCATTCCTATTTTTATTCCTATTACTCATCGTTAATGAGTCGAGGAACGTTCGAGGTCAGTGACAAAAGTCGTTGTTGCGGTTTTGCAGCCGTTCTCCTGTAATCTCGGTGGCTGTTTCTCCAGCGTCGGTGGATGACCGTTCCTCCTCCTCATCCTCCTTCACCTCCTCCTTCAACTCCCTCACCACCACCATCTCCTCCACCTCCTTCACTAGCACATCCTCTCTCACGAACGGATGAGTCACTTTCAACGTGCTTCATCGCTCCCTTCAGATACGTCCGCCTATTAACCGGATGGTGTGTGCTGTGACGTAAAGATCCGTAATTATCGAAAGTAACGAACTGTCTCTTTCTCTGGATATATATATATATATATATATATATATATATATATATATATATATATATTAAATATTTAGATATATATCGATGAAGAAAAAAAAATATATACATATATAGTTTTTTTCTTAAAAAAAATATATACATATGTATTTTTTTTTCTTAAAAAAAATATATACATATATATTTTTTTTTCTTAAAAAAAATATATACATATATATTTTTTTTTCTTAAAAAATATATATACATATATATATTTTTTTTTTCTTCATCGATCATCCATCCCATATACCTATTTACAACTGAAGGGATTCCATTTCTTTCTGGTTTTTTTTTTTTTTTTAATTCTTGTTTTAATTTTTGTTTTTATTTTTGTTTTTGTTTTCGTTCGTTTGTTTCTATTTTTTTCCTCTCCTCTCTCTCTCTCTCTGTCTTTACAAATATGGTAACTTTTTTTTGTTAAAAAAAAAAAATGTTTTTTTTTCTTTTTTCAATTATTATCGCCGATACTAACACGACGACGACGTGTATCATCTTCTTTGTTTGAAAAAAAAAAAAATTTTTTTTTTTATTATTATTGTCGATACTAGCACGAGAAGTGTATCAATTTTTTTTTGGTTCGAAAAAAAATTTTCTTTTTTAATTATTATTGTCGATACTAGCACGACGACGAGGTGTATCAATTTTTTTTGTTCGAAAAAAAAAATTTTTCTTTTTTAATTATTATTGTCGATACTAGCACGACGACGAGTGTATCAATTTTTTGTGTTTGAAAAAAATATTTTCTTTTTCAATTATTATTGTTACTAACACGAAGACGAGTGTATCAATTTTGTATGTTTGAAAAAAATGTTACTCCTTTTCAATAATTATTATCGATACCAACACGAAGACGTGTATTAATCTTTCTTGTTTAAAAAAAAAAAAAAAAATTTTTTTTTCAATAATTATTATCGATACTAGCACGACGAGGTGTATCAATTCTTTTTTGTTCGAAAAATATTTTCCTTTTTCAATTATTATTTTCGTTACTAACACGACGACGAGTGTATCAATTTTTTTCGTTTAGAAAAAGAAAGTTTTCTTTTTCAATAATTATTATCGATACTAACACGACGGTAAGTGTATCAATTTTTTTTTGTTCGAAAAATATTTTTCTTTTTCAATTATTATTGTCGTTACTAACACGACGACGAGTGTATCAATTTTTTTTTTGTTTAAAAAAGAAAGTTTTCTTTTTCAATAATTATTATCGATACTAACACGACGACGAGTGTATTAATTCTTTTTCTTTTTTTGTTTGACAAAAATTTTTCTCTTAAATCTATATTGTTTCTCTTGACTCATTCACTTGCGCTCGTTCAAAACTGAAAGTACTCCAGATTTATTCTTCCCTCTCTCTCTTTCTCTTAAATGAAACTTATCAACGTCGATATTTAAAACGACGAATCTATTAATTTCTTCGTCAAAAAAAAAAAAAAAGAAAAAAAAAATCGAAAAATAAAAAAAAGAAAAGAAAAACACGAATTTCTTTTTTCTTGATACATTTTCTTCCCTCGATTTTTATATCTTAAACTCGTTCACGTCCTAAAGGGATCTCTCCATCTCTCTCTCTCTCTCTCTCTCTCTCTCTCTCTCTCTCTTTTACACGCGAAACTTATCATCACTTATCAAACGATTACAATAAATTTACAAATAATATCCATCGTTCGCGTAAAAATCAAATCGAACGATTGAACAACCTTCCAAATCTTTCGTAAACGATCTACATTAATTTCAATCGAATTAACTCGAGGTCGTCATACTGTCGTAATAGAGGGACCTTCGAAGGCACGAATAAAAGGGAGTGTTGGAGAAAGGATGAAAAAAAAAAAAACAAGAAAAAAAAAAATAAAAAAAAAAAAAAAGAAGAAGAAAGAAAAGAAAAGAAAAGAAAAGAAAAGAAACAGGCGCGCGCGTTTGTTTTACGTCCTTGTATAAACGAAGTTTTTATCACGCTCGAGGGAATACGCGTTATGGAAGAAGTTAGACGAATAATTTCTAAGATCGATCGCATGGGAAAGACGAGGAGGATGGGAAGGGGAATACGTAGAAGGGGGAAGAAGAAGAAAAAGAAGAAGAAAAAGAAGAAAAAGAAGAAGAAGATCGAAATGTTGGGTGGATGGTTAATGATATAAACGCGCAATCGGTTGCATGCAAAAAGTAACGGCAGTCGATGAAGTCACGGACCGTGACGTAAATTAATTCTCTCTCTCTCTCTCTCTCTTTCTCTTTCTCTATCTATCTCTATCTCTGTCTCTCTCTCTCTGTCACTTAAACCTTGAACGATCGAACAATCTCGCCTCCAAACTGTCTCACGGCCTCGATGATCCGTCGCTGTATCCTTAGATCCAGTTAACCGGCTAAAACACAAAAGAGGCATCGAGACGTCAACGACATTTTCATTCGATTCAAAAAAAAAAAAAAAAAAAATAAATAAATAAATAAAAAAGGAAAAAATGAAAAAAAATTTTCCGATTTAGTTATACCTCGTCGTCGTCGTAAACCTTACGAGAGTTAGAAAGAAATGGGAGAGAGATAAAGAAAAAGATAAAGATAGAGAGAGAGAGAGAGAGAGAGAGAGAGAGGGAGAGAGAGGGAGAAAGATTTATGAACATTTATAATTAACAAGTTAACGTTTTAATTAGCCTGATACTGGCTTACACAGACGTGCCATCGCGTGTGATCTCGTACACGCGTACACGAAGAGATATATTAATTCTCGACGATCGTTATCGTTCGCTCTGTAAAACGATTTTACAATACTCCGTTTCCTTTTTTACTCTTTTGTATTCTTTCTTTGTTTGTTTGTTCCTCTTTTCTTTTTTTTTGGTTTTTTTTTTTTTTTTTTTTAATTTTTTTTTTATTTCTCCGTATTCGTTCGTTTTTTTTTTCACCTCGAACGTTGCGAAATGATTTAATAACGGAAACGAGCCGCAACGCACAGGGTTATGGTTGGTTGAAGGGGCGGGGGAGGTGTGGAAGGGGAGGAACTCGTGTTCTCTTATAGTTACATGCTTAGGTACATACGTATTTATATTTATATTTATATTTATATTTATATATATATATGCATGTAAGTATTTATTTATGTATGGTATAACACGATTGTTACAAATTCACTTTTAATTATTACAATTAATTAATTGCGGTATGATATTGATCTTGGAAATATCTTGCGTTACGATCTGACGTATTTATCCATTGTTTATCGAGTTTCATTGATATCGTTGTTTATCGAGTTTCATTGATAAATCGTAGAAACGATACGGAAAACGATTCGTTCCAAAGGACGATATCAATTATACGAAGGAGTCGATTGCGAAACAGAAAAAAAAAAATGAGATGAAACGAAAATAAGAGGGAAGAAAAAACTAACACAAAAAAATAGAATAAAAAAAAAAAAATAAAAATAAAACGAAGAAACTATCTCGAAAGGCTTGATTTCCTTTTCGATCGTTCGCGTAAATAATGATCTTGACCCGATGCAGGTGTACTTACGCTTAGGTATAATACGTACATATGTAAATAAGCGTGTACGTATGTACGTACGTATGTACGCATTTATGCGTTCAAAACGTTCAGGATTTATGAATGAATTATGAATTATGACGTGAAACTTTCTCGCTTTATACCCTCGTTGCATTAAGGAAGAGAAGCGCCCGCGCGCGCGCGTCTAGCTTAATCGTATATTATATAAATACATACATACATAATATATATATATATATATATATATATATATATATATATATATATATATATATATATACACACGTGGTAACCAAACGGAGTGGTTCAGTGATCATTGAACCAAACAGAGGAATGGAGTTCCTCGTAAAACTAATTAACAATTTCTCATTTACAAAACTTTCGTCGACTAATTATGTCTTTTTTCTGTTTTTCTTTTTATTTTTTTTTTTACTTTTTATCTCTCACCGAGTAGATCGTATAGTACGAAATCACTGCCAACGTGAATCTATTTTTCTTTGCGATATATAAAAAAAAAAAAAAAAGAAAAAAAGAAAAAGAGAAGAAAAAAACGAGAACAGAAAATTAATTACACAAAAAAATGAGTTCCAACGATTTTTCGAACGATTTTTCAAACGATTTTTCAAACGATTTCTCGAACGATTTTTCGAACGATTTTTCGAACGATTTTTCGAACGATTTTTTCGAATGATTTTTTCGAACGATTTTTCAAACGATTTTTAGAACAATTTCTCGAACGATTTTTCAAACGATTTCTCGAACGATTTTTCGAACGATTTTTTCGAACGATTTTTCAAACGATTTTTAGAACAATTTCTCGAACGATTTTTCAAACGATTTCTCGAACGATTTCTCGAACGATTTTTCGAACGATTTTTTCGAACGATTTTTCAAACGATTTTTAGAACAATTTCTCGAACGATTTTTCAAACGATTTCTCGAACGATTTTTCGAACGATTTCTCGAACGATTTCTCGAACGATTTTTCGAACGATTTTTTCGAACGATTTTTCAAACGATTTTTAGAACAATTTCTCGAACGATTTTTCAAACGATTTCTCGAACGATTTTTCGAACGATTTCTCGAACGATTTCTCGAACGATTTTTAGAAATATTTTCCAAACGATTTCTCGAACGATTTTTCGAACGATTTTTCAAACGATTTCTCAAACGATTTTTGGGTCATCGAAATGTATATCGATACAACCTTCGTTATTTACTACATACGTATAGAATTACGAACGTACGCGAACGCATGTGTCTGGGTTATACTCAAATGCATATGCATACGCAATGCACGCATGCATGCGTTTATGTATCCTATCTAAACAGGCATTTACGTACGTACGTGCGTACAAACGTGTGTACGTAAAAGTATGTCTCCAATGTGATCTATGTTGTGATCGCGTCGTCGGGTACTTTTTCATTTATGTACCTGCCTATGTAAATGAGCGTATTATCCGCAAGTATCTACCGCTAAGGACCGCTATGCGGAGTCCTGGAACCGTGTGAATCCTTGCTCCTTACCGTTCTTACCTCCTTTCTCGCGCCTCTCTCTTTCTCTCTCTCTCTCGTATCGTTCTCTTCTCTTCTATTCCCTCGCCACACCTCGCCGCTCACCTCGTCTAAACTCTCTTTCTATTTAATCTATCTCCGTCTCCGTCTCAATCTCTTTCTCATAAACTTTCCACGTCGGTTATCCTCTCTTCATTATCTCATCTTCTTATCGCCTTTTCTTCCTTCCTCGGCCTTTTCGTTTTTTTTTCTTTTTTTTTTCTTTCACTCTTTTCCCTTCTCCACCTTCTTTCTTCTTCTTCTTCTTCTTCTTTTCATTATTATTATTATTATTATTATTATTATTATTATTATTCTTGTTCTTATTGTTGATTATTCTTATTCCTCTTTCACTTTTTCTTTCTCCTCTCTTTCTCTTTCCTTAAATTACCCCCCCCCCCGTCCTCCCCCATTTCCTTCCTCCTTCCCAAGCAGTTGAACTTAACCGAGAAATAATTCAAAGCCGATTTTTTCGTTTCGTACGATCTTTACTTCCTTCCTTTTTTCTTTTTTTTTATTCCTTTCCTATTCTTTCCTATCCATCCAAAGAGTCTTCTCATTTCTAAATAAATTTCACAGTTATTTTTGTTATCAACAGTCCCGTGGGATTATCTTTCGTTTGATTCTCTTTCATTTCCTTTTTCTTTTTTTTTTTCGTATCTTTCTTTTCCCCGCTTACTTTTTTTCTCTTTCCTTTTCCTTTTCTCTTTCTCTTTCTCTTTCTCTTTTCTTTTCTTTTTCTTTTGCGACGTTTCGAGGATACAATGATCACGCGTTATCCACCGTAATAATGAGTCTATGAGAACGTTATTATGGGATTTTAAAGATCGATATAATTCATTAGAAATTTATTGAATTATTCATAATATTGTATATGGCGTTGAGTAAGCGAAAGAGATCAAATTTTTTCAAACACATATACACATACACACACACATACACACTCTATTTCTCTGTCTCTTTTTTATTAATTATATATAATTAATTATGTTTTAATTTTTTTGAGGATATTATTATGGAGTACGAGTTGATAAATCGATTGGAAATTTAATGAAATATTGATAATGTTTATGTGTCATTGGATAAGCGACAATAATTTTTAATAAAATTCTCTCTCTCTCTCTCTCTCTCTCTCTCTCTCTCTTTCTCTCCTAGTAATTTATATCTGACCAATCATGTCAAATTAGAAATTAGATTAGAAGGTTTATGAATTATTGAAAATATTATCTAAACGTCATTGTGTAATAAAAATGAATGAAATTGAAAATAAAAATAAAAATAAAAATAAGAATAATAATAAAAATAAAAATAAATACAAAAACGAAATTTTGATTGGAACAAAAAATTCTTTTCCACTGTTTTCCATTTTAAATAAAATTTTCTATTGCCGATCATACATGATGATCAATAAAAATCGAATAGAAACGAAGATTAAGCTCCAAACTTGTCGAATATCGAACGATCGATCGAATGTCCATTCATTCTGATCAATGAGAGTAAACAACTTCGTGTCCTTAACGATCGAACGTAAAAATAGGTTAGTAATATACATTATATTATATTAAATTATTTTATATTATATTATATTATATTATCAAATATCGAAAGGTCTTGTTATCTTGTTGTCAGAGATATTCGACATTTTCAGAGGGCGTTAAATAGGAGTGACGTCAAAGACGAAAGAAAAATCAGAAAATCCCGGAGCTCGCTATAATCCATTATAGCTCACCCATCGCGCATTACACTTCGCTAGCCTAAGTCCGTGGCAGTGGAACTTTAGCTTCTTCTACTTGTCCTTTTTTTTTTTTTTTCTTTTTTTTTCCCTTCCATCCATCTATCCTTCTTTTCGTAGCTCTTCCTTCCTTCCTTCCTTCCTCTATTTACTTATTATATATATATTTTTTTTTTGATTTTATATATATACACACACACACACACATATATATATATATTTTTTTTTATATCATCTTCTTCTTCTTCTTCTTCTTTTCTATCCCATGACATCGTGTGTCATGAAGTAGCTATACTTCTCTTTCTCTCTATCTCTATCTCGCGTGACGGCGCGTACCAATCCGACAGCTGTCCATGTCAAATCCGTAGCGCATCACCAACTAGCTAGAAAGAGAGAGAGAGAGAGAGAGAAAAAGAGAGATAAAGAGACAGAGAGAAAGAGATAGAGAGATATAGAGATAGAGATAGAGAGAGAGAGTGAGTAACCAACGTCTTAATATTCGGTTGGACAAGGACAGAAGAAAGTTACGCGCGACGTCAGCGAAATTGAAAATTGCGCTCTCAGGTCGAGAATCCTTTTCGGTCATTAAGCCACTTCCTTCTTCTCCCTCTTCTTCTTCTTCTTCTTCTTCTTCTTATCCTCCCCCTCCTCCTCCTACTCCTCCTCCATTTCTTTTTCCAAGACATCTACTTCGTCCTCCTAACTCGCCCTACTCCTCGTCATACACAACTCGCTTTATACCCCGGCAAACTTTTCTTTCGTCTTATGTCCTTTCGTCGGTGTTTCGTCCTTTTTTACGAAACGAAACTGGGGGGGGGGGCGGGGGGTTGTCGTTTCCAAAGTGGGTGGGCTTTGGTACGGCGAAAGGATAGAAGGGAAAGAAGATAAACGTGACTGCGAGAGGAAGGAGAGCGACAAAGATAGAGAGAGAGAGTAAAGAGTAGTTAAAGCGAATCATTTTGATTCATTTTAATCACCGACACACGTCGACGTCTACGTCCTCGACGTCGTCGTCGTCGCCGTCGTCTGGAGTTCTTTTTTTTTCTTTTTTTTTTTTTTTTTCTTTTCTTCTCTTTTCTTTCGGTCTCGCTTCGACGACTCCGATGACCCTGGATTGTCCGTCCACTCGAAGGTGAAAACACTTCTGGGATCGTAACAGAGATTTAACATCGGCTCTCGGCCTGGGTGATGGGTGAGTCCTTGAGACAGTTTTAGCCTCATTTCTCTTTACTTCGTTTCTTTCCTTCATTTATTCTCTCTCTCTCTCTCTCTCTCTTTCCTTCTTTCTCTCTCTCTCTCTCTCTCTTTCTCTCTCTCTCTCTCTTTCTTTAATCTTTCTTCAGTCTCTATTTTTATTCCCCTTTGTTTATTCTTTTCGTTTATTCTCTTCTTTTATTCTATTCTTTTACTCTCTCTCTCTCTCTCTCTCTCTCTCTCTCTCTCTCTCTCTCTCTCTCTCTCTGTGTGTGTCTCTCTTTCTGTGTCTCTCATTCGTTCGCTCGCAAATTTTTTATTCGAAGATCGAAGGACAGTATCAACGATCCGTCTAATTTTCTCCAAATCAGAAACCGAATCGAGATCGTTTTTATTCATCCATTTATTTATTTATTTATTTATTTATTGATCGATTGATTGATTTATTTCTTCTTTGTTCGTTCCTTTTTAATCCGACAAAGACGGCGATCTTTCTTCTTCTTCGTTTTTTTATTATTTTTATTTTTTTATTTTTTTTTTAATCTTTTTAATCCGACAAGGACGGCGATCTTTCTTCTTTTTCTTTTTCTTTTTTTCTTATTATTTTTTTAATCCGACAAAGACGGCGATCTTTTTTCTTCTTCTTCTTCTTCTTGTTTATTTTTTTTTCTTTTTCTCTTTTTTTTTCTTTTTTTTTTTTTTTTTTTTAATTCCGACGAAAATACAGCGTGGTTCCTTTTTGATCCAGAGAATATAAAGATTTTTCTTTTCTTAATCTTACGAAAGTAGACATTCTTTTTTTTTGATCCGACGAGAATCGTAATTTATTTATTTATTTATTTATTTATTTGTGTTTGTTAAATCTGACCAAAGTACAGCGTTTCTTTTTTTTTTATTAGTCTCGCAAAAACATTAATTTCATTTCGAAACTAGTAAAAATAGTGACCTGTTTTTTGCTCCCTCTTTTTTTTTTTTTTTGATCCGACGAGAGCTCAAAAATTCTGTTAATTTAACAGAAACATAACAATTTTTGTCCTTTGGTCTCACGAATGCGGCATATTTTGTTTTTTTTTATCATTCTTTAATCTAGAAACGATTGGACGATTTTTTTTTTTTTTTTTTTTTTTTTTTTTTTTTCTTTAGATCCGACGAAAACATCGATTCTTATCTTTGTTCCTTGTTCAATCCACAAAGTATAGAAATCTTTTCGCCGATTTTATTTTCTTATCTTTTTTCTTTTCTCCTTTTTTTTTTCCTTGTCGTTTTCGAAAAATCCGACAGAAAGAACGATCTTCCTCTCGTCAATTTCGACGATGGTAGAGCGATTAGTCGTTCGTTCTTACGAAATTTTTCTCTTTTTTTTTTTTTTCAATTCAGAAGTAAGCATTCCTTTTCTTCCCTCCTTCTTTCCCTCCCCCCATTTTCTTTTGCAAATTTGCCGACGGGGACGGCAATTTCTTTTTTTGTTTGGTTTCTTCTCTCTCTCTCTCTCTCTCTCTCTCTCTCTCTCTCTCTCTCTTCGTCACCCTATTCGTCTCGTTCGTCGATTTATGTAGTTAACACCGCTGGAATTTGCGTGATCGTTTGGCTTCGGTTTCAGGTGACAGAAAATCGAGGGAGAAGATCGATTGTACGAGGAGTAACAAGGAGAATTTCGAGGAGGATCGAGTGCTATCGCCCATCGAGGAGGAATCTGAATCCTCGACCGAACAGTTGGTGGATTACACTACGAACGATCACGAGGACGATTCCTTTTATCGGGGGACGCGTTACCGATACAAGGATTGTCGAGTTGGTGGTGTTGGTGGTGGTGGTTGTAGTGTTGGTGGTGGTAGTGGTGGTGGTGGTGGTGGTGGTGGTGGTGGTGGGATCCCGAAGAATTACGATCGGAAACGACAGGACGAGTTGTCCTTTCGTACGAACGTGCCGAGCAATGCAAAGAATTCGTCCTCAGGGGAAAGTACTTCTGGCGACGAACGTAACGTCAACACGGGCAATTGTTGCTTTCAAATGTGCGATCGTACGAAATTAGGTAACGTTCTCTCTCTCTCTCTCTCTCTATCTCCATCTTTTTCTTTTTTTATTTTTTCTTTTTTTTTATTTTTTCTTTTTTTTTAATTTTTTTTTTTTTTTATCATATTTATTCCTTCATTCATTCATTCATATTCATTCATTTATTTATTTATTCATTAATTCATTAATTCATTAATTAATTAATTTATTTATTCATTAATTAATGAATTAATTCATTTATTTATTTATTTATTCATTAATGAATAAATAAAAAAATTAATTCATTAATTCATTAATTCATTAATTTATTTATTTATTCATTAATTCATTAATTAATTAATTCATTTATTTATTCATTAATTCATTAATTAATTAATTCATTTATTTATTCATTAATTCATTAATTAATTAATTCATTTATTTATTTATTCATTAATTCATTAATTAATTAATTCATTTATTTATTTATTCATTAATTCATTAATTAATTAATTCATTTATTTATTTATTCATTAATGAATAAATAAAAAAATTAATTCATTAATTCATTAATTCATTAATTTATTTATTTATTCATTAATTCATTAATTCATTAATTTATTTATTTATTCATTAATTCATTAATTCATTAATTCATTAATTTATTTATTTATTCATTAATTCATTAATTCATTTATTAATTCATTTATTTATTTATTTATTCATTAATTCATTAATTCATTAATTAATTAATTCATTCATTCATTCATTCATTCATTTATTTTTTTTTTTTCAATTAAATATTACATCATCCCAAATGCAATGAACAATATTATAACACGATGAATGTAACGTTATTATAAATAATATTATATGACGGGGTTAAAAGGATGATATTCGTACATTGAAATAAGGGTATATATTAATTTTAACATCGAATACGTTTCTTAACGTATAAATTACGAAGCACGTATAAATTAAGAAAAGAAATGAAAAAAAAAAAGAAAAGAAATTATCAACGAACGGGTTAATATCGATATTTTACCGAGAGTATACTTCTTCGAAATAAATCCACGAGCAATATTGGATTATCTCGTACGAGGTTATAATTTTCGTTTGAACGATTTCACGTGATATTTTATTTTTCTTTTTTATTATTATATTTTTTAATCGTATCTTTTTTTTTCCTTCTTCTTTTTTTGATCGTATCTATTTTTTTTTTTTTTTTATTCTCAATTAAATATTATATCATCTCGTTTAAAAATCCATCGTAGTACGGAATACAATGAATAGTAATATTTTAACGGGGTTACAAGAAAAATATTCCTATATTGAAATCAAAGTATACTTTAATTTTAATATCAGATAAGTTTTTTGTATAAATTATAAATCAAAAAAAAAAAAAAAACAAATAAATAAACCAAAAAAAAAATCAACGCAATGGTTAGACGTAAATATATTCTCGAACGTACGTTCGATACGTTTGGAAAGTTCAATATCGATATTGTCCCGATAGATATACTTTTTTCGAAACAAATCCTTGAGTAATATTTTATTCTCAATTAAATATTATATCATCTCGTTTAAAAATCCATCGTAGTACGGAATACAATGAATAATAATATTTTAACGGGGTTACAAGAAAAATATTCCTATATTGAAATCAAAGTATACTTTAATTTTAACATCAGATAAGTTTCTTGTATAAATTACGAAGCAAAAAAAAAAAAAAAACAAATAAAAGAAACCAAAAAAAAAAAATCAACGCAATGGTTAGACGTAAATATATTCTCGAACGTACGTTCGATACGTTTGAAAAGTTCAATATCGATATTGTCCCGATAGATATACTCTTTTTCGAAACAAATCCTTGTGTAATATTACGTTATTCTCGTACGAGGTTGTAGTAATGTCAAATTAATTCAATTGTCAATTTTATCTCGGAACAATAAATTTGGGATGACGCAACCCGGACGAAAACCAAAAAAAAAGAAAAAAAAAAAAAAAAAGAAAAATAAAAACGAAAGACCGAAAGAACCAACGAAAAAAAAAAAAAAACAAACGAACGAACAAAAAAGAAAAAGAAAAACGATTAGCTTGGAGAATTATTGAAGAAAACTTTCGCGCATTAGAGACGGAAGCGTCGGGCGACAATGACGAGGGATTACACTCGAGCCCACGCGGTGAGAATTTCTCGAAGGCATTGAAATGGTTCGAAAATAGATTGTCTCAGTGCGAGACGGAAATCGTCGGTTTGAGAAGGCAATTCGGTTTGGAGAAGTTTCAAAATCGACGGTACGCCTTGCAGTGTTACGAGAAGCACGCGCAGACGCAGAACATACTGAAAAACGATCTACAGGCGTGGAAGAACAGCTTAGACGCGAGAATCAAGGCGCAGATCGTCAGATGGCAATTGGATGAGAGGAAGAGGATCAGCGAGGAAATTGCCAAGGTCACTGGCATGTGTTCGCAGGTATGTACGTATATACGTACCCGTCTCTACGTATATATAAATAATAAAGTCAACTCGGCAAATATTTTTTCCTCCCTCCCCTCCCCTCTACCCCTACCCCTCTGCCCCTACCCCCACCAACCCGTGCGAATCGTTATTTATTTAACTTACGCCCTCGACGAACTCCTCAACTCCGACGAGCAATGAGTTCTCTTGTTTCTTTTCAAATAAATTTTCTTCTCGTTTGTTTATTTATTTATTTATTCTTTTTGATAAGTCTCAACGAATTTAAATGGAGCATGGTTCTTTTTATTATTATTATTTCTTTTTTTTTTTTTTTTTCGTTCTTTTCGATTGACGTACGCACACGGGATACGTGAAAATAATACGAAGGGACGTAAATGGTCCTTAGGAGATAACGAAGACCTTGCAAAAGAGTATGAACGAGTGGCAGGAGAAGGATTCTCAGAAGATAACCGAATTGATACAAAATGAGAGATTGCGTCAGGACGTAGAGATGGAAAATACTAGAAAGGTTTACGATAAGATACAGAAACATTTGCAGAATTTGGAGAAGCGCAATCGAAACTCTTACGTGAATTTTCGAAAGCAAATGTGTATTTGGGAGGAACGTTTGAAGGAGGAGGTCGTAAGATTGCACGAGAACAGTTTGAAGGAGTTCCGACAGCAACCAAAGTTTTGGTAACAACAACATTTTCACCCGCTATAATCCGTTCTCCTCTTTTTCTTTTTTTTTTTTTATTTTATTTTATTTTATCGTTATTATCATCATCTTTCGTTTTTAATACGACGATCAAAAATAAATTGTTATTTGACGATCCGTTTTTCTTTTATTTTTTTATTTTTTTTTATTTTTTATTTCGGTACATTTCTTTTCGAAGGCATAGCGATCAGGAGGGTATCAAGTACAATACTTTGAAGTCACCCGTTAGAACGGAAATGCCGATCGAAATGCAAAGGAGATCGCAGAATCAGGAATACAATTCGATTCAGGACAACGCGTTGGTCAAGTACCGCGAGATAAACGCCAAGGATATACGTAGATTGGAACAAAATTTCAAATTTAAATTGCAAAATCAAAGAGACGAGTTCACAAAATTATTGACGACTAAGTTCGTTAAACTCTGGGAGGCGTTCGAACAGTTCAAGAATAATTTTCAATTCGATCGACGGTACAGGGATTACGATTATTCGAGGATACGAGAGGACGAGCCGGAAATGTTTGAATCCTCGGTTATGACCGAGGATCATGCCGACGAGGACGAGGAGGCGGACGACATGGCCAACAATAATAATCAGGACGATTGTAGGAAAGCAAAGATTTCGGGAAAGAGATGAAAGATCTCGTCGTTGATTTCCTTTTCCTTCTTTCTTCTTCTTCTTCTTCTTCTTCTCTCTCTCTCTCTCTCTCTCTCTCTCTCTCTTTTTTTTCTTATTCGATTTATCGTAAAAATAAAGAAAAAAAAAGAGAATACTCGTATCGAATGTACACGGATTTTTATCGATTGTTTTGATAAATTGTATGTTTGAGAGAAAACAAAATTTATATATATATATATAAGTATATATATATATTTTTTTATATATATATGTATTACATTTTATTATCGTGACGTCAATTGACCCAAATTTTATTTCGCTTGATTTGTTATTGTAACGAAGACAAGAGAAATAAAAAAAAAAAAAAAAAAAGAGGAAAAGAAAAAAGAATAAATATGTATCAATAAATATACGCATACATTTTTTTTTATAATCTGTATCAATGAATTATTTATGAATAAATTGTATGTATATATATATATATATATATATATATATATATATGTATATACAGTGATTTTAATCCTCGATTCGATTTTTTAAAGAAAAATGATACATTTCTCTTGCAAATTTTTCTCATGATGATAATAATAGTAACAACAACAACAACTACAACAACTATAACAACAACAATAATAATAATTTTTTATTTATTATATATGTATGATATTTCAAAAGATTAATTTTTCATATCAATAAATTATTGTCCTTACAAATTTCTTTCTTAGATGATACTACTAATAATAAATAATAATAATAAATAATAATAATAATAATTTTTTATTTATTATATATGTATGATATTTCAAAAGATTAATTTTTCCTATCAATAAATTATTGTCCTTACAAATTTTTTTCTTAGATGATACTACTAATAATAAATAATAATAATAAATAATAATAATAATAATAAATAATAATAATAATAATAATAATTACAATAATAATAATTACAATAATAATAACTAATAATAATAATAATAATAATAATAATAAATAATAATAATAAAAAATAATAATAAATAATAATAATAATATTAATAATAATAAATAATAATAATAATAATAATAATAATAAATAATAATAATAAAAAATAATAATAAATAATAATAATATTAATAATAATAAATAATAATAATAATAATAATAAATAATAATAATAATAATATTAATAATAATAATAATAGTAATAATTTGGTTGTTTATCTTATATTTATGATATTTCAGAAGATAAATATCCTACCTCTTTGTCTATTGGTTATCAAGGTGCGTGTACAAATTCTCTCTCGTGTTTCTCGTGTTCACGGAGGATGTCTGAACGTGACGTCGGCGGTTCGCGACGCGTGCAACGTCCTTTCGTCCGAGCGTAATGCGTTGCATTGCACGATCCGGTACGATTTTCATCAAGGAATCGTCGTCTATGTACTTCCGTAAAGTATGTACACGTACATTATATATATGTACACACGCACACGCACACACACACAAATATATTCCAGATAACATATTGTATACCAGACATATACCTACTCTCGTATTTCCGAATCATCAATAATTCAAATTTGATTACTCACTTCGATGTTGCGAGAATTAATTTTTTATTGTTGTTTTTTTTTTCTTGTTTCTCGTTTACTGCAAATCTTAATCCTGTTATCTTTCAAATAATTATTGTCATTTACTTTGTTAATATATCATCATCATCATCATCATCATCATCATTATTATTATTATTATTATTATCATTACAAAACTCTTGTCATATTCTATGGTAAATAATTATCGGATTGGGAAATAATATATCTAAATATATATGACAAAGAAAAAAAAAATATATATATATATAATGTGTCTAAATATTTGTCAATATATTCAAATGACGATCGCTAGTATCTCTCGTTTAAATTAAAAAATATTTTTTTTACAATGTTTCGATAATCAAACATATTTTCTTTTCAATATTAGATAACTTCACACAATTTATGTATATAAAAATAATAATCTTCTATCATTAAGTAACACTTCGCAATATTTTTTTTTTTTAACTAAACGCGACTTTTTGGTATAATTTATCGAAAACAAAGGAAATGTTTTATACCTTATCGTACTACTCGATATATTATATCTAATAAATAATAATTGTTAAAAATTTGTCAAATATCCTGATCGATTATCTAACTATTTATGAATATATCGAAAGGGGATAACGTTAGGTTAACGCAAGTAGAGCGGGAACGGCAGAACGAAAAGACATTCTCTTTCTGTGTGTGTGTGTTTGTGTATTTGTGTGTTTGTCGTGGTGTTTGTGTTTTGCAAAGAGGCTGGAGGGACAAGCATGTCCAATCGGATTCTTCGTGGGAAGTGTTACCTTCTGCCACTACTTCTCTACTATTTTCTACTACAGCAAACTGCAATGTTGTCTGTCGTCTAACCGATAGATAAAGAAAATCCTTTACTCTCGTCGTTACTACGTGTATATACAACGTAATATGTACATGAGTTGTGATATACATACATATATATATATAAAGATATATAAATATATATATATAAATATATATATATATATATATATATATAAATATATATATATATAAATATATATATATATATATATATATATATATATATATATATATATATATATATATATATAAAGAGAGTAGATATCACCTAACTTTACTCTTCGATATAAAATATCAACGACAACAACGACAACGTCGACAATAACAAAAAGAAAAGTATATATTTTTTTAATATATAAATCATAAAAAAGTTTATAATGTATTACAGATAAATTATAGATAATTTGTTACAGATAATTTATCTATGTAATATATTAGAAAATTATAAAAAATTATAGATAAATCATAAATACGTAGAAATTAATTTCAGTTATTCGTATTTGGATTGAATGTAAATACAACGACTCTTAATGAATTAATAATTAATATATATGATGTTATTCATAATTAAAATAAATTCAGTATAAAAATAAATTTCAATATACATTTAAGCGCGTTGAAATTAAATTATTATCATCGATTCGTAATAAATTTAAATGATTCCTCCTGTAGATAAACGTATCGAATATTTGTACGCTTTTAATGACGCTTCGATCGAAATAAAATTTAATAAAAATTAATTTTAATGTTCCATACGTGCATCGAAAAAAAAAAAAAAAAGAAGAAAATAAATTTCGACGTTCGCAACGTGTTATTAAAATAAATAAATATCGACTTCGGTTAAATCGAACGGTTCACCCTATATATTAGATTTATACTACGTACGTATATTAAGTATAGTAAGATGTTACACC
>OU426994.1:3347785-3350285 GCA_911387935.1 Dolichovespula saxonica | reverse complement strand
TAGATGATGCAATATATATTTAACGAATCGAAATTATTATACGCCGTGCGAATTATAACAAAGCACGATACACGCACCCACGCGCATGCGTTCGTAATATTTTGAAAGAAAATTTCCATTGAATTAAGACGAATACGCGTTATTAATTAAGATTGTAATTAAATTTTCATAGGATTGATTTAAATCTTGTCGAACGTCGTAACGATCAAGAACAATTTATATCTAAATACGAGCCCCTAATTATCATTGTCAATGTAATTTATAATTTAAAAGGTACGAAAAAATATCACAATTCTTTTCGTTTTTTTTTTTTTTTTTTTTTTTTTTCGAACATTTTTCCATACCCAATAATCGCCACGTGATTAACGATAATTACACGATGCCGATAATATCACTTCGCAAAAAATTCGAATTTTTATAACCAAACATGATACGCCGAATATGTTTGTTAATAAATTGTCTATTAAATTATGACTGATATATCGACAACGTCCAATGACCGTGAATTGAATTTAATTTTAAGCGGTTGAATTTAGATTCTCGTCGATTATTATTTATAATAATATAATAAAAATATATTGGATCGATCTGTCGATCAAAAAATTCGACCGATTACGATCAAAGGATGTTGATTCGAAGGATAACTCGTATAGGATACTTCGAAATCATTTTTTTCAATTGATTCCATATCAAATCGAAAAAAAAGAAAAATACTTTCAATACAATTTTTAAGATTTCGTCTCGAACTTCGTTTATTTGGAAGGATAACTCGTAGAGGATACTTCGAAAGAATTTTTTTAAACGATTCCATATCGAATAAAAAAAAAAAAAAAAAAACAAAACAAATACCTTCAATACAATTTTCAAGAATTACGTTCGAAACAATTGTTCCCAGCTTAATCGTAACAATTGTTATCGCGTTATTTGTCTTTCATTTTTCTTTTCATCCTATCGAACGAACCAAAATATTTTTTTTCGTCGACTCTGCTAATATCCTTTCGTTCATCGTATCCTCCGTTTTATTAATCTATCGGCATCGAATTCATTATAATTCGTTCATTATCATCGAAAGGAAGTTGAAACGTCGAATCGAAATGAATATTTTCGTGCTCGTTGAGTACAAAGTACGATTACCATGGAGAAGAATAATTTACGTCTTCCTTTTAAACGACGAAGAATAAATAGACGAAGAAATAGAATAAGAAGAAGAAGAAGAAGATGATGATGATGATGATGATGATGATGCCTCGGGGCTTGGACGCGTTATCGGAAATAAGTTTGCGTGGAAAAAAAAGTTAAGCGTTCCGTAAAGTTGTCGGTACTCGGTAATTAACCCGTTCGGGGCTGTCGCTCGATTCATCTAAATCCGAGCATAGAAGCGTACGAAGCACGTCGAGTCTAACGTTTCTTCCTTCTCACGACTCAACTACCAGTTTTGCGACCATCTATTCGATAGAAAAAGAGAGATAGAGAAAGAGAGATACAATATTAGATTAGATACGTGACCCTTGAGAGACTTTGCGATTTGGCGTTAAATAAAATTATCATCAAATCTAATCTTTACCAATGCCATGCTGTAAATATTAGATTTGTAAGTTAATTAAGTGTATATATATATATATGTGTGTGTGTGTGTGTGTGTGTGTGTGTGTGTGTGTGTATGTACATACATGTATTCATACATGTTTATATGTATATATACGTTCTGTATCTTCTGTGTTAACGAGAATGCAATTATGCGATACGATTATATTTTGTGCGAATTTGAATGAATCCGATTTAATGTGATCTAATTTTATAAAATTAACAGGTATATATTTCAATACGTTTTATAATATATATATATATAGATATTGTATGCACGCGTGATTCGACGTAACGATAATTTCTTATATCTCTTATTTTTAATATTTTTCTTTTTTTTTTTTACTTCTCAAAATTTTAATCTTCAAATTTATAAGAGAATACGAATAAATTTGTTCTCCCTGCCAATCGAATTCCATACGTTCCATTTGATGTTTTCATACGCAACAGATATACGGCACGATTTTACACGAACGCAATGATTTTTCATATCTTTTTTTTCCTCTCTTAAATTTTTAATCGTAGAAAACGTAGAAAGAAATATATTTGTAAATGGATAAGCAAGATAATTCTAGAGAAATAAAAATTTGCCATGTTACTTTCCCCGGTTCCAATTTTTCACACACGAAAATTTTGACTCGGAAGGATTATAATAGATTTCGGATTCAATGTCTGAACCTTCCTCAAGTGCGTCTGTTACGCAAGTATGCGATTTAATGTATCGTGTCTTGCGACGAACACGAGACCCGTACACACGTACATAAATGTCTCCATGCACGCGTCACATAACGCATGACGTATGTTGTGTACACGCGAGCCAGCCTTCACAATTTACTTAATTACGAACAGACCGTTAACGTTAAAGTACCGTTTGTCAACTTTCAATGTCGACAGCCGTCCGTGACTGTTCTATAAG
>OU426994.1:3337785-3342785 GCA_911387935.1 Dolichovespula saxonica | reverse complement strand
GAGACGAGAATTGTTATAGCAAAATTGAAAAAAGAAAAAAAAAAAAATAGAAGAAGAGAAAAAGTATCAAACGCATATTTCAGATTCGAATTTTATATGATCGTTGTTACGTTGGATGAAATTAAAAAAAAAAAAAAAAAAAAAAAAGAAAAAACAAAAAAAATAAATTGGAGAATAAAATCTCGTCGAAAATTTTTATTTGATATTGTCGAATTTAACGGGTTTAATCGCGAGAGATCGCTCGTTCGATCGCGAATTATTAAAATCGACGTGATAAATCAGAATCCATTTTTTTTTCTTTTTTATGTTAAAAAAAACGAATTGAAAATCATCGATTCGTGAGATCGTGCGTAATTCAAATTCGTTGAAATGATCGAGGATCGTATGTTTTGTAGGGGGGGGGGGTTTATTGTTCCTTTTGTTTGTTTTTTCTTTTTATTTTGGTATCGCATCGAATTGGAAAAATTGAGAGAACGAATTTAATTTATTATCTCCACGCGAAACTTAAGAATCGACGAGACGAATCGGAATAGTTTTTATGTTAAAACAAAAAAAAAAAAAAAAAGAAATTGAAACGTCATCGAAACGATAAAGGATCCTATTTCGTTCGTTGTTGTTGTTTTTGTCAGATCGAATTTGAAGAATTGTAAGAGAATAATAATATTTTATTGAAATTTTCAAATTCGACGAGTTCGAAAGATCTCGCGTTACCATCGAAAGTAAATTCAAAGCCGAATGAAATAAATCGAACGGTCCCTATCGCGATAAGAGATCTTGACGCAATACACACAAATCTATGAACGATCCGTTCACGCGTGAAGATCAATGGCGTAGAAGATCGATAAATCCACGAGATTGACTCCTTTTCAGTGCGAATCGGACGAAAAAGTTCTTTTTTTTTTTTTTTTTTTTTTTCTTTAAGAATTAAGAGATTTCGATCGATGAGCGTGACGTTAACGAGCCGTTAATTAAAATGGCTTCGGGATAACAGTCCGGAGAAATTTGTTAAGGTATAAAAAAATACTGAAGATAAAAATAAAATAAAATAAAGGAGAAAAACGAAAATAAAAAAAAAAAAAAAAAAAAACGGAATCGATAGATCGAGCAGCTGGCCCGTATTGGAGTTCCTTCTTATGTAAGCTCGCCATCAAAGTATTCTATATATTATCCAAGCCCACCGAGACTACATTGTAGGATAGAATCCCTTGAGAGGAAGGCCTTGTTCAACCTTTATTGCCATTCCATCCTAACGTATTTTTCTTATGATACTTCCCGTAAAACGAATCGATAACTCTGACCATTCTCTATTCTAAACGGTACCGCATATTCGCTCGGATAGAAGGAAAATTCGAAACGACAGAGGATATAAATAATCGAACGATTCAAAATTTATTTCTAACCCAAAAGTGACAAAAATATTACTCGGGTGTTACTAATAGTTGTAATTAATCCAAAAATCTAAACGTTTCTAATTGACATTTCCGAGATATTTACGACGCATATACACAAATATATAAACATAAATATAAATATACAAGCTCATATATGCAAGTATTTTAAGTACGAACGAACGTGTTCGTGTTTTATAGAAGAACAAAAAAAAAAAAATTAAAACAAAAAAAAAAAAAAAAAGAGAAAAAAACGTTACTACGATCTCGCTTCCTGAAGATTTACCTTGGCTTCCGAGTCGTGATCGTCGTAGTTGGTTGTTATTGGAGGAAATTACCCGGTTGAACTTCTCTAAATCAAAGCCGATCCACTCTTATAGAGTCTCTCTCTCTCTCTCTCTCTCTCTCTCTCTCTCTCTCTCTCTCTCTCGGTCTTGTATATATCATGCCGTGACCATCGCATACACAAGGGTAGGTGGACCACCAGAGCTAATGCATGCTTAGCTATGAACCATGCCTACGCCTACTACCTCCTTACTTAGAATACCTTTCCACGTTTCGGAATTTCAAAAAAATCGATTCGATATTTTTATGCTACCGTATATTAAATCTCCCTCTTTCGATTTCACGATCGTAAAGAAAAAGGTGTACGGGAGCGCACCGCGATATTCACTTAATTTTATTTCTATCGATCGTCTTTTCAAAGAAAATTAATCGTACTACAAGTGCAACGTTCACGCGTGCATTTTTCATGAGTGCATTATTTCCGATATAAATGCGATCAGACTAATTATCATTCGACGAAATTTATTCGTCTGCGATCGATCGTTCATCGTGTTTATTTAGGTTCGATCGATATCGAAAGAAAATATTATCGTCGTTTTATTTAATCTATGTTATTTCTAACGTGAGAATTAAATAGGAAGATCATTGGGAGTGATCGTTCGTCGTGATGGATTTCGAATCGATTAATTTGCTTCGATCGATATTAGAGAGAAACAAAAATTGGATCATCGAAAGCGAGTCCGATCCTTTCCAAAAATTTGGTCGACGGAATGATCGACTTTTTTTTTCCTTTTTTCTTTTTTTTTTTTTTTTAATTCAACACTCGTCAAAATTCATCCTTCGTTCATCGTGGTAAAAATAATTTAGTTTCTACGAATATCCGAGAATTAATTTTACATTTATCCATTGCCCGTGAGATATCTATTTCGTTGAAAAAAAAAAAAAAAAAAATAATATATATACGTATACACATAAATATATTTTGTAAAACGGGACAATTAGCGAAATACAATTAGAAAATACAATTAGAAAATCCAATTAGAAAAAGTTGAGAAAAATATCGATGTTTCCGGGTGTAATTAATTCGTGATTCCCATCTAGCGTATTTAACATAACGCATTGTATTTTGAAAAAAGAATTAAGTAGAAGGAAGAATAAGAAGGAGGCATTAGGAATGCGAACTAATTAACGGTACGAAAAGGCGGAAGCGAATGGTGAAGCACGGAAGATGACAAAGCTAACTTGTCGACGAGGCTAATCGGTTCGACTATTCCACTCGAATTCGCTCAAGTTGGCTAGTCCAGACCTTCGAAAGTTCACATAACTCTAACACAATGGATTCAACGGCCTATGTAACTGTAACATTATGCACTCTTAACGTTGGTGCAACGTCACCAACTTTATCGTGGGTTTAGATCGACCCTCGTCGAATATAACGTGGCTTTTCTTCCATATGACAGACCTCTCTCTTTCTCTTTCTCTTTCTCTCTCTTCCTATCTCTGTCTCTGTCTCTCTTTCTTTCTTTTTATTAATATTTATTTTGCTCCTTGACATAGATTTTGTAGGAAAGGAAAAAATTATGGGCTCGAGAGAAGAAATTACAAAAAAAAAAAAAAAAAAAGAAAAAGGAATCAAATTGTTTGAAAGTAATTAAAAAAATTAATTAATAAATTAATTAATTAATTAATTAATTAAATTCTTAGAAATGAAAGATTGAAGAAATGAAATTATATGAAAGAAGTTAAAAGAAGAAATATTAAATAAATTATCTTTAGAATCGTGAACGAAGTTATTGAAGACGGAAAAAATTTATTCGAATTGTCGTATCGCTTGGAAAATATTTAAAAAAAAGGAAATCCTTGTAAAAATTGAAAATTGAAAATATAAAAGAATAAATAAATTTTCATCAAGTTCCTTGAAAAGTATCAAAAAAAAAAAAAAAGAGAAAGAAAATTCTGTAAAAATTGAAAATACAAAAAAAAAATAAATAAATTTGCATCCGATGTGAAGCAAATTGATATTAAAAAATAGAAGAAGAAAAAAATTACGACGAGAAAAAGAATCACGACACTACAAAATAAATCTTAAAGGAAACAAAAGATTTAAAAAATAAGGAGAAAAAAATAAAAATAAAAAAAGAAACAAAAATTCTGAATCGAATATAAAACAAGATAAGTTTATCCAAAAAAAAGAATGTTCACGAATCTAGTATAAATTAGTAAAAAAAAAAAAAAAAAAATAAAATACATAAAAGTAAAAAAAAAAAAAATGAAGAGAAAAGAAGAAAGAAAGACGCAACAGAAAGACACTACAATATAAATCCTAAAGGAAACTAAAGATTAGAAATAAGGAGAAAGAGAAATGATTAGACGAGCAATAAATACTTATAAATGTATAACATATAAGACACGAGAGATAAATACAAAAAAAAATACGATCGAAGTAACAAAGTAGTATGAAAAAAAAAAAAATAAAAATAAAAATAAAAATAAAAATAAAAATAAAAAAAAAAAAATAAAAAATTCTGAATCGAATATAAAACAAGATGAGATTATCCAAAAAGAAGAAAAGAATGTTCACGAATCTAGTATAAATTAGGAAAAAAAAATACATAAAAGTAAAAAAAAAAAAAAATGAAGAGAAAAGAAGAAAGAAAGACGCAACGGAAAGACTCTATAATATAAATCTTAAAAGAGGCTAATGATTAGAAAGAAGGGGAATGAGAAAGTGCGAGAGAGAGAGAGAGAGAGAGAGAGAGACGGTATATATATATATATATATATATATATATATATATATTGTATCGAATGAGTTCGGACAAGCAAAGTGAGATCAAAAGATGTCCAAAGGGTGCGCGTTTTATCGAAGCAAGAATCGTACTGCGTCTTCGACGACGTGGCTACTTAATTTAATGTACTGTTCGGGCAACGTAGGATACACCGTTGTTATTTTCTTATCGCTTAGGGTTGCCGCGTTAAAGTCAGGAGAGACGTTGTTAGTTTACGTTTACGGGACACCAAGACGATTTCTTTTCGAGTAACACCTGGACACTCTTACAAGATTACGAAAGATCTCTCCAAAACAAAACAAAAAAAAAAATAAATAAAACCCTTCTCCCTTATCGTACACGTTGCCCGTTTCAATTTAACAGTCTTTCTCTTTATTTTCTCTCTTTTCTTGTTCTTTTTTTTTTTTTTTTTTTTTTTTTTTTTTTTTATTATTTTTCTTCTTTTTCGTCTTTTTCGTTATTCTCCGTAAAACGTCGCACATCGAACGAAATGTTATTGATCTTTACTTGCAATATTATAAGTTGTTTCTGAATAAAA
>OU426994.1:3320285-3330285 GCA_911387935.1 Dolichovespula saxonica | reverse complement strand
CATTTCAAAGGAAGAGAAAAAAAAAGAGAGAAAAATCGTAAGAACAGAAGAGAGAAATAGTATCGTTTGATCACGGTAGGATTAGATTTAAATACAACGCCGTACCGGATTCATTTCTACGTCATTTCCGTAATTTCCCGTACGTTTTATCCTTCCTATTTCCTTTCTCTCTCTCTCTCTCTCTCTCTCTCACTCTCACTCTCTTTATCTGTATCCATTCATCGATCCATCTAATCCATATCTATCCATCTTTCTCTATCTTTCTTTCTTTCTATCCTTTTCTCTCCGACGTAGAACTCGACGAAGGAAGACAGCGATATTGAGAAAACAACGAGAAAGAGAGAGAGAGAGAGAGAGAGAGAGAGAGAGAGAGGGAGAGGGAGAAGGAGGGAGGGAGAGATAGAAAGGAAAAGGAAATAAGGAAAAGAAATAAGGAGTAAAAAAAAGAGGGAAAAGGTGGACGGAGGAAGGAGGAAGGAGGAAGGAGGAAGGAGGACACACAGTCTGTCTCTCGTATACGTATTTTACGTAGTACGTTTAAGAGAAAGATAGATAAATAGATAAATAGATAGATAGATGGATGGATAGATAATAGAACGGGGACAGGAACGTTCTCTTTTACCGTACTATCATCATCACCATCGGCAACTAATTATTATTACCACTTTGGAACTTCCGGATCCCTCCGGTACGTCCTACTGGAAGGAAAGAACAAGTAGAAGAAGTAGAAGTGCAAGTAAAATAAGAAGAAGAAGAAGAAGTAGTCAGAGGACGAAGAAGAAGTATAGAGAGAAGTATAGAGGCAGTCAGAAGGACTTCACACGGTATAATACGTAAACAGTAATATACTAGTATCGGTATTAATACGAGTAGCAAAAGACGTATAGTAGTAATATAGTAATAATAATAATAATAATAATAGTAGCAGAAGGAGCAGCAATAGCAGAAGCAATAATAGTAGTAGTAATAGTAGTAGTAGTAGTAGTAGTAGTAGAGTAGTAGTATAACGCAGCGAACGTTCGCCTGAAGGAAAAGTGGTGTGCGCGAAAACGCATGCGATTCTCGTGTATCACGTATACAAACGAGTGAAGAGTATAGTAACGCGTGCGCGCGCGCGCGCACACACACAAACACACACACGGACCTTTCGTTTTCAACGCCGAAGAAGTGTTCTGTGATTCGTGAGCGAAATCAACGAAGAGAAAGATAAATAGATAAAGAGAGAAAGAGAGAGAGAGAGAGGAAGACGTGTTACATCGGGGAACTGAGAATAGACGAGATCATCTTCTTCTTTACATCGGCCAACGTTAAAGAGATAGTAAGAGAGAGAGAGAGAGAGAGAGAGAGAGAGAGAGAGAGAGAGAGAGAGAGAGAGATAACGAGAGAGAGAAAGAGACAGAAAGAATCGATAGAAAGAGAAAAAGGAAGTTTGCAGGATGAAGAACATCGCTGGAATTAAGATGGACTGGACTATCAGATTGTAAGTAAATATTAATCCATATTGATTGCTCGTTTAATTTATTATAATTATCATCATCGTTATTCTTATTATTATTGTTATTATTATTATTATTTTTAATTCCTTACGATAACGTACATACGAACGAGTTCAATCCGCGATGTAAGTTTATCTCATTAAAATCGAGATAGAGTTGGAGCACCTTCGTTCTCGGGCTTTCTATTATATTTCTAACGAAACGCGAGATAAATGCATTCTTCGTTCATGCAAGTCTTTTCCTTCTTCTTCTATTTTTTTTCTGTCTTTTTTTTTTTTTTTTTTTTTTTCTTTTGGTTTCAACTTTTATTTTATATGTTTTCGTTCCCTTCGTTCAAATTAATTACGCGGGCGAACGTAATAATCTTGACTCCGATAATCCCTTTGGAGAAATCGATCGATCAGGGAGAAAGAAAGAGAGGAGGATAGAGAGAGAGAGAGAGAGAGAGAGAGAGAGAGAGAGAGAGAGAGAGAGATGATCGAAGATCCTCCTGATAGATAACATTGGAATCTATCAAAAATACGTAATCCATTAGAAGCGAATGCATCCACCGTGAAACTCGTGTATCTCGTTAATCTATTATCCGCTTAAAGAGCTATTTCAAATCCTTCTCCCTCATACGAAGAGTATATAAATAAAGACACTCCTATATATATATATATATATATATATATATATATATATATATATATATATATATATATATAAATATGAACGTATGTATGTAGGTATATGGATTACGTGGGAAATCATTTTTAATCCACTTTGTTCTTTCTCTTTTATTTCTCTTCCGTTTATCTTTTTTTTTTTTTGGTAATGATCTAACGATCATCCAAAAGAGAGAGAGAGAGAGAGAGAGAGAGAGAGAGAGAGAGGAAAGAGATAAAGATACTTCCTGTTGTAGAACTCGTACGACCAAAGGAAGTCGTAAGTTTTCGACTGAAATAAACATTTTTCATTATTCAATCATTCATTTATTATCATTCATCCGCGGATCCTCTAATCAATTATTATCGCCACCTTTTAATACCGGCTTATTTTCTCCGTCCGTAATTGAACAGTTAAATACGTTCGTACGTTCGTTAGTCGGTCGAACGATCTATTTGTTAGTTTCTTCATTTTTAATTTTTTGTTTTTATTTTTATTGTCTCATTTCCATAACCCTTTTCTCATAAATTTACGTCTAACGAGGCATTAGGTAGAATTAGAACGCCCCGTAGTTGTCTCCTTCCGTTCGACAATTCTGTTTCGAAATAAAAAATGAAAAAAAAAAAAAAAATGAAGAAAATAAAAGAAAAAGAAGAAGAAGAAAGACAAAAAAGAAGGAATCCGAGGCGCAATGTTTCCCATACCTTCTACAATTATTTTTCTTTTCCGTTTGAAATACGTCGAACTAAATGAATAAATAAATAAATAGAAATAAATAAAGAAATAAAGCAAGAAATAAATAAAGAAATAAATAAAAATAAATAAATAAAGAAATAAATAAAAATAATTAAAGAAATAAAAATAAATAAAGAAATAAATAAAAATAAATAAATAAAGAAAGAAAGAAAGAAAGAAAGAAATAAGTAAATAAATAAAGAAATAAAGCAAGAAATAAATAAATAAAGAAATGAAAATAAATAAAGAAATAAATAAAAATAAAGAAATAAATAAAAATAAAGAAATAAATAAAAATAAATAAATAAAGAAATAAAGAAAGAAAGAATTAAATAAAAATAAATAAATAAATAAAGAAATAAATGAATAAATAAATAAAGAAATAAAGAAAAAAATAAAAATATATAAATGACTAAATAAATAAAAATAAATAAATAAATGAATAAATAAATAAAAATAAATAAATAAATAAGTAACTAAGTAAGTAACTAACAAACTAACTAACCAACGAAACTACGTACCGTTGCGACAGAGGAAAAATAAATATTGCCAAGTTCGTTTCTCATCGTGACGTTAGGATCCGAAGAAAGGACACAATCGTTATCCGCATACCTCCTCTACCACGGCAACGGGCCGATGACGATGCCGTTACGATAGTTTTCTCTTCGTTCAACTTCGTACACGGAGTGAGAGAAAGAGAGAGAGAGAGAGAGAAAGAGAGAGAGAGAGAGAGAAAGAGAGAGAGAGAGAGAGAGAGAGTCCTCTTTGTAGGCCTTCTTCTTATTCTTCTTCTTCTTCTTCCTTCATCAGTGGCATCAGGCATCGCGATTACGCGAACTCGATGGTTCGCGCGAGGGCGTTGCCAATCCCAGATATTCCCTTACACGCGATATTATTATAGCTGGATATACTATTGCCTTGGAACGTTAACGAACGAGAAAGAGAAAGAGAAAGAGAGAGAGAGAAAGAGAGAGAGAGGGGGGGGGAGGGGCTGTGATGGTGCAACGGTGAAGAATATATATACATATACATATATATTATTAAAAAAAAAAAAATGAAAGAAAAGAAGATATAGGAGAGATAATAATAATAAAAAAAAAAATAAAAATAAAATAATAATAATAATGAAAAGAATATTAAAGAAAGAGAAACGTAGAGGTAGCGTAGGCGTGATGATGAACGTTCCAGAAAGCGGGAGAGAGAGGGGTGGGGGGGATCAATCTCGAAGTATAATCATTTTAATTTCTCGATCGATAAGATACCCTCCCTCCCTCCTAACCACCCCTCCACGGCTCTTTGTACTATTACACGTACCACCGTTGTTGTTCTATGGTAAAATTAATTTCACCTTTCGCTCCCCCCCTCCCCTCCCCTCTACCCTCTACCCTCTCCCCGCCTCGGATAAGTATCTCGGTAATTTTTTTCTTTTTCTTCCTCATTTTTGTTTTGTTTCGGTATTATTTATTTTGCTACTTCTCTCTCTCTCTCTCTCTCTCTCTCTCTCGCTCTTTTCTTCTTCTTCTTCTTCTTCTTCGTCTTTCGTTTCTATGTTTTTTTTTTATTTTTTTTTTTTTTTCGTTCGTACGTTTGTTTATTCACTACCTGTGTGAGCTCGAAAACGGTATTCAATTTTACGATATAAAGAGAGGTAGATTATAACTCTCTAATTATCGAAATTAATCTTTGAAAAGAATGTTACATTGGATCGACTGGATACAAATTCTCGAGGAATCTCGATTCTTCTCATATTATATATATTTATATATATATATATATATATATGTATGTATGTATAGATACGAAAGTATGTATATATTCGTTGACTCACATCTACTCGATTATAATTCTCGAGTTAAAAAGGAACGGGAGAGGAGGTTAGCGAATTCCACCAACCTCTTTATATTTATCCTGAATGGTCGTTTATAAATAGAGTTGGTAGGAAATAGAGGATGTATTAATTTTGATGCCAAGTACCATTAAGGGATTTCTACGTACGAATCTTATCTTCATTTCGATCGTTATAAAATTTTACCGCGATTATGAGAAGGAGAGGTAAAAAATTCGAGAAGGAAAGAAAAAAAAAAAAAAAAAAAGCAAGAAAAGAGAAAAAAAGAAAACGAGAAAAAGGGAATAAAACCAAACAATCAATTAAGAAATTCTTCGAAAGCGCGAATGAAATCTCATCTTCATTCTAATCATTATAGAATTTTCTTAATTATACGAAGGATAGGTAGATAGATAGATAGATAGATAGATAGATAGATAGAGAGAGAGAGAGAGAGAGAGAGAGAGAGAGAGAGAGAAATTAAAAAACAAAAATAAAATAAAATAAATAAATAAATGAACGAACGATTTATCAAGAAATTCTTACGAACGTACGAACGAATCTTATCGTTTAATAGATCGTTATAAAATTTCGTCGATCATGCAGGAAAATGAAGATGAATAAATCTGAATAAATAAATAAATAAATAAATGAATGAATAAATGGATAAATGAAAAAAAAAAAATTCATTAAGGAATTTTATTGAGGAGCAACAATGAATGGAATGTCAATTGTTAATGTAAGGAAAGAAAGAATCGATTTTATTAGAAAGAGAGAGGAAATTACGACACGGTATAGATGGATCGATAGATCGATCGATCGATCGGGAGAGTGGTGACGTTGGCCTTGATCCTTGGTGCGTTGCAGATCGGATCGTTCACCACGATCAACGTACTATCCCATCGGCGACCAATCAAACGGGACATTAACCACAGTGCACTCTGGGGTAGAGTCCTACACTGTTTTGCGTATTACGATCTCACTATGTATCCCTACGCAGTACTCTAACTGCAATTTACGTTTTTACGATGTTTCCTTTTTATTACGTAAAAAACATTCCTCGCGATATTTATTCCCCAGCGATATAAAAAAATAACTAGTGTGTATACACGTACGTACTTACGTGCATATACGTTCGCGTTTGGATTGTCTTTTATTTA
Organism: Dolichovespula saxonica; assembly: GCA_911387935.1. NCBI lineage: Eukaryota > Metazoa > Arthropoda > Insecta > Hymenoptera > Vespidae > Dolichovespula > Dolichovespula saxonica. The sequence continues at coordinate 3,324,421 of OU426994.1, read as the reverse complement.
AAGAAAAAAAAAAAAAAAAAGAAAAATAAAAAATAAAAAAAAGAATGGACAATATTTTTCTTCTCTCTCAATGAATCTGATCATTTGCCACCTCGATCGACATTGTTAGTTCTTTTAATCGTGCCGATAAAAATAAATACGTTTCGTCGTAATAAACTTAGAATAAAATTTGAAGGAAAATTTTTCTTCTTTTCATCTCTCTTTTTTTTTATATATTTCTTTTTGTTTTTTTTTTTTTTTTTTTTTAAATTTGTCAGATATTTTATCAAAGCAAATATTTATACCGGTAGTATTATACTTGAAATTTGGAATTGCTATAGTTACGGTATTCTTTTTCTTTCTTCTTTTTTTTTTCCTCGTTTGCCTACTGAAAACTAGAACGAGAAAAAAGAAGGAGGGACGAACGATGAGAGATTAAAGAAGAAAAAGGAGGTAAAGAAAAAAGAAAGAAATGCGAGAGCAGTGTGATGAAGGATTAAATATATAAATATGGCTTCGTGTCGAACGATCTAATTAATCTAATAAATGATATTGCACGTGTCAACTAAGTCAACGGATTAAATGTTAAATTGATAACAGGCTTTATTAGATTTTAATACCTATAAATGGATCGTACATTTTAAGGAGATTAAAAACGAGACGTAAAAGAGAGAGAGAGAGAGAGAGAGAGAGAGAGAGAGAGAGAGAGAGTAAATGAAATGAATAAATACGAGAGTATGAGAACATAGAAACATCACACACACACACACACACACACACACACGTACACACACAAACGCACGGAAACACAAACATATATATTATATATAAAGATACATAAGTATGTATATAATGGTTACACGTACGCGTACCCATAGAAAGTAATGAAATTTCACGTCGTCTCTCTTTAGATTTAGTCGAGTGTGCACGCGTTCGAGTAGATATACGTGCCTCGATACGACAGGATCAGAATGTAACGCCGTAGAACGAGCTTAGAAGAGACGAGCCCGAGAGCAGCGATCGTGTGTGGTTAATTTACAGCTAGTTCATACAGCTTGCATTATCTACAGTCTCGTATCTATCTATCCATCTCTCTCTCTCTCTCTCTCTCTACATATATATTTTCTTTTATTTATATTTTTGTTAAAACATATGTATATATATATTTTTTTTTATTTTTATTTTTGTTAAAACATATGTATATATATATATTTTTTTTTTATTTTTATTTTTGTTAAAATATATGTATATATATATATATATATATATATATATATATATATATATCCATCTATGTGGTATAAAAGTTTAAAAAAAAAAAAAAAGAAAGAAAAAAAAAAGAAAAATGAAAAAAGAAGAATTCGTTGTAAAAGCCATAAAAAGATAATTAGTTGGGTGGTAATAATTACGTCTCATAGAAACGAATTTCTCCAAGAGAGGGAGAGAGACAGAGAGAGAGAGAGAGAGAGAGAGAGAGAAAACTTTGACCATCGTTTTGCTAATAACGGAAATAATTAAAGCGTGATCGAGTTTCCTGATGTTAGTATTTAAACATCGCCTCTTACTTCCCTCACCCCCCCCCTCTCTCTCTCTCTCTCTCTCTCTCATGTTTCTTTTATTGATCTTTAGCGAGGAAATTTTACGGTTAAAATGGATGATAGAAGGAGGACTTTATTATCCTTTTTTCGAATTATTAGTAAAGGAAAAAGATGATGATGATGATGATGATGATGATGATGATGATGATGATCACAATGATGATGATGACGATGATAATGATGATGATCACGAAGACGACGACGACGATGATGACGACGATGATGATGTTAACGATGATGATAAGGAAAAGTAGGAAGACGGAAACGACAGGGAAGATAAGTACTAGTTTTAGTGGTATTTATCTCTTTGATGCGCGATAAAAAAAAAAAAAAAAGAAAGAAAAAAAAAATGGAAAGAGAACGAAGCCGCGAGATTTTCAAACGAATTAGATCGGAATGTCGTCGATTTTACGAGGACCGACTTATTTCTACCATAAATATCGACTTATTATCTAACTTTTGGACCTATACATATCTCTCTCTCTAATCTTTTTTTTTTTTTTATCATTTCTCTTTTTGTTTGTCTCCGTTAGCGAGTTAGTTCTAAGAACCAGTAAACACCTTACCAGGGAGCATGCATAGCCGTGCGTTAATTTAAATCGAGACACAGGAAGCTTCTTGAGCCCTTTTTCTTTTCAAATAGTTCAACGATTATAACTTTACGATCTAAAATAGAAGGAGATATATCGATCGATATTGCTCGTCAACCTCGCTATATCATTCTCTCTCTCTCTCTCTCTCTCTCTCTCTCTCTCTCTCTCTATAGATCCATCTATAACCATTTCCCTTGGGGCACTCACACTCGGTCTTTCCTCCTCGTTAAGCTTCGCAATTAGTAAATTGCTTGGCCAGATCGTTAGAAACGTTTAACATGCGAGAAAGGAAGACTCCGACGGTCACATAGATCAATTCTTTTATCCGTCTTTCTTTCATTTTTTGAATCCGTCACTCTCTCGCTCTTTTTTTTTTTTTTTCTCGATAAACGTCCTTTAGAGAGATCATTCACACGAACGTGATGACATCCTCTCAACGAACAATAGTTATTCACCTGTTGAGGATAAAAGTATGGATTTTGAAAAAAATTTTCTTTTAGGTGTGACGATGGTTCATAGTTCTTTTTTTTTTTTATTTTTTTTTAGGGGAATAGTTCATTTCTCGTTAGGCTCAAAGTATGATTAATTATAGAGGCGATCTGTCATCGAGGTTAAAAAAAATACAAATGAATTTATCACTTATTTTATTATACGTAACAAAAAGAGAAATATATATATATATAGATATGTATGTATGTATATATATGTACATAAAATAATGTTTCTTTATCGAGTCATTGTTGACAATGTTGAACATGCGAATAATTATAGAAATTACTTAAATAGAAAAAAAAAAAAAAATATATATATATATATATATATATATATATATATATATATATAAACAAGATTGAATATATCACTTATTCGCAGAAAGAAAAAAATAACGAAAAAACAAAATAAAATTTATTCGGTCCACTTTTGACAAAGCCGAACTCTCAAATAATAATTACGCGAGTGATCTAAATTAAAAATAAAAAAACAAAAATAATAACAACAACAAAAAAAATATACATATATATATATATATGCTTACGACATTTCTATACTTTTTTGGACAGTAAAAATTGAAACGAAACGGAAAAAAGGGTCGAATTCGCAAAAAATGATTAACTCTCTAATAATAATTACGCGAATGATCTGAATTAAAAATGTAAAAACAAAAATAATAACAAAAAGATATATATATATATATATATATATATATATATACGCTTACGACTTAGGTCACATTTCTATACTTTTTTGGGCAGCAAAAATTGAAACGAACGCAACAAAAAAAGGTCGAATTCGCAAAAAGAGAGAGAGAGAGAGAGAGAGAGAGAGAGAGAGAGAGAGAGAGAGAAGAAGAAGAGTAAGAATAAGAAAAAGATAAAAAGCAGTGTCGTCTTCGTCTTCGTCGTGGCGTCACGCGACGTGCTTCGCGATGCGTGAAATTCGCGGAAAAATCTTTCTACTGCTTCGAGATGCTGCTTTCGTTTTCTCTCGACGTGTATCCTTTTTCTTCCCCCTTTTTTTATCTCCTTCCTCTCCTCGTCCTCCTCCTCGTCCTCTTCCTCATCTTCTACGTCTTTCCTCTTTCTTCTTACCTCTTCAATTCGCGATTCCTCTCTCTCTCTCTCTCTCGCGTTCCAACCGATTACAGATAAAGACACGGGTGTACTTTTTCTCACATTCATTTCTTTTCTTATTTTTTTTTTCTTATTTTCTTTTTTTTTTTTTTTATTTCCTTCCTCTCTCTCTCTCTCTCTCTCTCTTTTTTCCTTCCTCTTACTCTTCTTCTTCTTTTTTTTATTTTTTTTTTTAAAAGTAACCAACGCAAAGAACCACGAACAAATTGAATTGATACGCTTTCGTGTGAGAATAATCTTTCGAGGGAGGAAATACCGTTCTGACAAGTTTGTTCTTCTTCCTCTTCTTCTTCGTGTGGATCTTCGAAAGGAGAGAAAGTAAAAAAAGAAAGAAA
>OU426994.1:3310285-3315285 GCA_911387935.1 Dolichovespula saxonica | reverse complement strand
TAAAATATAAATCATGCGGTATGTGATAAAATCAATAGATTACTACCTATAAGAACAATGACAATTTATCATCATCATCATCATTATTATTATTATTATTATTATTATTATTATTATTATTATATATAAATATATTTTATTGTTATCTACATAATTATTAAGAGATATACATTATTATTTAATTATATTTAATTATATTATTATTACATAATATAATATAATATAATGCAATATTAAAACTAAAAGAGAGATCCGATGGGATCAAAAATTTTATTTTTTTGGTCGAGAAAGATGAAAGAAAAAGAGCAAATGGGATACAAGAGAACATTAAACCTCTCCAATTATCTCTTATAAATAAACAAATAAATAACTGAACGAGTACGCAAGTAGATAACTGAATAATAAAAAAAAAAAATATATATATATATATATATATATATATATATATATATATATAAAAAGAAAGAAAATAAGAAAGTTCAGCATAGAAACGACCTTAACCTCTTTCGTGAACGTATTCCAAGGCAACGATATTTCCGTCTGGTGTACCTTCGTCCTTTCTACGAAGGAACAATCGACCTTTTTTACCCTTCGTGTTGTCTCGGAAACGAAAGGCGGAGCAGACCGGTGGAAAGGACAATGACATTGACTGTCGTCTTCTTCGTCCTCTTCGTTGTCGTTGTCGTTGTCGTTGTCGTTGTCGTCGTGACCATGACTCGACTAAGTTGCAATTACTATCGAGTTGCCTTCGCTCGGCCAGTCATCGTCCCGTTCCTCCACCTCCTTTATACTCTACGACTCCTCTTTGCCCCTCTTTTTTTCCCCCTCTCTCTTTCTTTCTTCCTTTCTTTTTTATTCTCATTTTTATTTTTATTTTTATTTTTCTTTTCTACGTCATATCTCCACGCTTCGAGCGACGAATTACCGTGTCGCGCACAGATAGACGCATACCATATCTGTCTACACGTTTATGTTAACGCACGCGTGCTTTTACTACACACACACACACACACACACACACACACACACACACATATATATATATATGTGTGTGTGTGCATGGATAGATAGATAGATAGATAAATAGGTAGATAGATAGATACGTATATAACAGATTGTCGAACGAAATGAAAGATATGAGAGAAAGCTATATCTCCCGGGATGACGCTTAAGTAGAGGCGGATACGTTTGACCTTCAAAGTGGCGCTGACCTTCCCCAAGAAAGAGAGAGAGAGAGAGAGAGAGAGAGAGAGAGAGATAGAGAGATGATCGTCCAATGGAAATGAAGTTATCTTCTTCGATGCGCTTAACGGTAACTCTTCTTTAACAAAATTTTCTGTCCTTTTTTTTTTTTTTTCTACTCCTTTTTACTCCTCATACTCGATACGAGGATACGAGGGGAAATATTTTATCTCGGGATTATCGTAGGTTTTATTTTTAATGACGATTATAACAAAAAAAGAAAAAAAAGATTAAGAATGAAGAAAAAAGCGAGATCGAAAATCGAAGGACGAAAGAAAGAAATTTACTAAGACGACGATCCTCTCTCTCTCTCTCTCTCTCTCTCTCTCTATCTATCTATCTATCTATCTATCTCTTTCTCTCTTTCTTTGTATCTATCCATCCGTTTGGTTCGTTCTCAGGAATAACATTTGCATCTAGTTATGTTGGTACTTCAACGATACGCAGAAGATCCATGGACGAGAAATGATGTTATACACTGTGAGTTTCCTTCTAACGTGATCATTATTATGCAACCAAGTAAAACGTTTCGAGATTAAGTCGGTATATGCATATATATATATATATATATATATATATATATATATATATATATATATATATATATCGAAACTGTCGCTCGAAGCTAAAGTAATTTCGTTTTGAAGGGTCGGTTGTTAACGTCCAATCGTGTCTTGCGCGTCCTGTACTGAATAACACGTCCTCGTTCGACATACATACTCATACATACATACATACATACATACATACATACATATATATGTACATACATACGTATGTATCTATATAATAATTTTTTACTGAACTACTTATCGACGTTTTCCCAACCCGTACTCTCTACCACGTACAACCCCAATAAAAAAAATTGATCTTTTAACTAGGTATCGATAGGAGGAGAAGAGAAGAGGTAGAATTTTCTGTTTCTTCATTTAAATTAAACGTAAGGGATGAGAGAGGAACGATCGCCAAAAAGAAAACAACAACAACAACATAAATATCAATATTCGGTCTGGTCCGAAACGTCCGTACCGATTTTGTAGGAAAAATTGAAACGCGAAATACCATACGTTCGTTAAATTATTATTATTATTATTATTATTATTGTTATTATTAATTATCGTCGTTAAAATATTATCCGGAAGAATTTTCACATTAAACATTTTTCTTTTCTTTTCATCGACTCGTGAATTATTTCTTAATATCTTTTAAAAAAAAACGTCGTTCGATCGATACGACGTTTCGATATACGTGCGATACGAATGACTCGATGTTCCTGACCGTTTATTGAATCACGATTTATGAACAACACGAAAATATTCGACGACTTACGAAACATTAGATTGTCGCTTGGGTTTCTTTCGTGTCGCGCTTAGAACGACTACGAAAGTAGAAGTGACGATAAGCGTGATTGTACGGATAGGGGATGAGAAGTGGAAGAAACAAAAAATGAAAAGAAAATGGAAAGAAAAAAAAACGACGAAAAATAAATAATTATATGTATATCTATATATATATATATATATATATATATATATATATATATATATATATATATATATAAATATATATATAAATATATATATACATACTTATAACATGTAGTACTTCGAATTGTATAAATCGCAAAAAGAGAGAAATAGATAGATAAATAGAGATAGAGATAGAGATAGAGATAGAGAGAAAGAGAGAAGGAGAAAGAGAGAAGGAGAAAAAGAAATAGAAAAAAGAATGAAAGAAGAAATATAACTCTTAGTTACTGGTAGTGGGCGAAATAAACGTTAATTAAATACAAACGGATGTTGTAGATCTCGGGATACTCTGGATTATCCCGTGAGATTAACTTTTACGAGGATTCCATTCGGTGGGACTGTTCGAGATCGACTGACAGCGTAAGCGATTGTACGCGTAGTATAGAGACCTTTTTTACCCTCCCTTCCCCCCCCACCTCTCTCTCCTACCAATCGTGTTCTCTCCTGTAATAACAACAATGTCTGCGACCTTCGAGGAATCTTTAAAAGAGGCTCCTTCGAGAATAATGAGAACAAAATCTTCGTTAGAATATACTCTTAACAATAACAACACAACACGATCCTCGACGTACGTATATTCCTTACACACACACACACACACACACACACACACACACGTGTTTGTACACCGTATTATTTATACGGAGAGAAGGATGATCTCATAAATAATTCCACGAAAGCCTAATCTGCGTCCATAGAATATAACCAATGAGGATATCCTACGATCGTTAATGAATAATAGAAAAAAGGAAGGAAAGAAAGAGAGAGAGAGAGAGAGAGAGAGAGAGAGAATGAACGAACGAGAAAGAAAGAGAGAGAAAGAAAGAGAATAAACTTTAGAGAGATAAAACTCCGGCCAGTTTAGAAATGTGTTTTGTTTCGTACGTACGTACGTACGTGCATACGTTCACGGGAGGAGTATGAGGAGGAGGAGGAGGGGGGGGGGGGAGGAGAGGGATTCATCACGGGCCACCATAAAATATTATACGAATACGTAGGGGAAGTAAACCTCTCTTCTCTTCCGTTATAACTTTCCATCTTTCTTCGTTCGAAGCCGATCGTTAAATCGACGTAGCCGACTTTTACGACAGCTTGATTTTCTTCGAGACCGGAAGACTTCTCTCTCTATCTTTCTATCTCTCTCTCTCTCACGTAAGAGAGGAAAAGAGAGAGAGAGAGAGAGAGAGAGAGATCTGCGTAGCTACCCTGTCTTTCAAGAGACGCCCTTTTACGACACTCTCAGTTCCTTCCCCCTTCGAGTCTCTCTCCTCCCCCCTTCCCCCCCCCCTCCTTCCTTCCTTCCTTCCATTCCTAACTCAATCGTTCTTCCTTCCTTAGAACCAAGAAGCAAGACTACCAGGATAACGATCGTTAAATGCACGAACGATCGATGATAGTTCTCGCCATTATTATGGGATCTAGCTCAACCGACAATATAGCTTTATTTCTTTATTTCTTTATTTCCTTTTTCCCTTTTCCTTTCCTTTCTTTCTCTCTCTCTCTCTCTCTCTCTCTTTCGTCCTTTTTCTTGTCTTTCTTTTCTTTTCTTTTTTTTTTATACCGTCATCCTCTTTATATTCTTAATCGTAATCGATCGAATCGTTCGTAAACGATTCGACTCGTCGATCGAACCTGAAGACTTATTCCCCTTCAATTTTTGTTTAGTTTCGTTAAACGATTACCTTTGCTCGCAAATTCGTCGTAAAGAAAGAGGAAAATAACGAATCGATCGTAGGGCCCATCGGGGATAAGGATCGTGTAACTCTAACGACGATATTGTTGATCTAACGTTTTATTTATTGCGCGTAACGTTTTGTTTGTCCTCGTAAGATGAGAAAAAGAGAGAGAGAGACGAGAGATAGAGAGAGGGGGGAGGGGAGGGTGGTGAAAAGAGGAAGGGTTAGAGTAATTTGAAAAAAATAGAAAGGATATAATCGATAGAAACGAGAGGATCGCGAGATGAGAATTTCGAGACGATAATAACTGCGTTGTGTGGGATGATGATAAAAAAAAAAAAAATAAAAAATAAAAATAAAAAATAAAAAATAAAATGGATCGATCGTCGAGAAACGAACGTCGTACGATCGTTTGAAAATTGAATCGATAAAAAGATACGAATAATTCTGATCTTTGGATCTCGAGACACGCGTCGTATACTCTTACTCGTATTTCTGATGAAAAATAAAGTTATAAATAAATTGAATATTTCATATTAAATTCGAATCAACG
>OU426994.1:3237785-3307785 GCA_911387935.1 Dolichovespula saxonica | reverse complement strand
TAGAAATTGTATTTTTCTTTCTTTCTTTCTTGTGACGATCGACATACAGACATACAGACGTATATGTATAATGCACAGATAACGCACGTAATTATACATTTACTTTACGTACATATATAGAAATATCCTGAATGCAATATTTTACTTGAACGTTGTGAATAGAAAATTAGTAACGTTATTCAAATTTTTTTTATTTTCTCTCTATCTATCTTTTTTTTTTTCTTTTCTTTTCTTTTCTTATTCCCTCTTGTAATGATTTAAGCACGAGGAGATTTTATATGCGTTTAATTAAAGATAATAGATGGAATACGTGCCAGTATGAGTTCGGTAAATTCGTCGAACGGTTAATACGTTGATGATGCTTTGAGAAAAATTATGAAATGAAACGAAAGATATATATATATATATATATATATGCCGTTCTCGATCTAGGATGATCCACGATGTATCATAAAATGAACGGAGATGATGAACAGCTGTTAGGTTTGCATCGTGACGCACAAGGTCGCTCCGTTACCTCGAGTGAAGATTTCGAGGTCGTCCACGTCCTCGTCCCAGAAACACGAGGGGATGAGGATTTATGTACGGTACATACACACACACACACACACACACACACACACACACACACACACCATGTATGTATGTATGTATTAATCTAACGTATTAAACTTACGTATTGTTCATACGTATGTTTACGTAAGTACTTGAAATATTTCTAACGAAATGGATTAATAATAAATAAGTCTATCCTTTTCCTATTCTCTCAATCGTCATTATTTAATTATATTTATGGTTTGTCGTTGTTTTTATTGTCGTCGTCGTCGTCGTCGTCGTTGTTATTGTTATTGTTTTTTTTATGGTTGTTGTTGTTGTTGTCCACGAATTATTCCATATGGATTATCTTGAATTTACTTATGACCGACAATGTAGGCCTACTTGCTTTATGCCGAGACGAAAGGATAACGACCAATTTGATGCTGTTCATTAATCATCCGATTCACCAACCGTTCGAAATCTAATTGCGTAATATACTTTTTGGAATCGTTACGATGGTTTTGAGATTAATAGTTTCCTTTTGATCGTTTGATTGAATCCGAACGACTAGCGATTTTTTATTCCACACATACCACCTATGTATGTGTGTATGTATGTATGTATGATGTGTGTGTGTATGTATGTACCTACTACCTGTAGATGGTATGAAAATTATAGAAAATAAAAGACCCATAAATAGGATTGATTTAACGTTACAATATTCTAGGAATTTTTGTTTCTTCAAAAACATTAAACAATTTGAAGGAGAATGTCTTTGTCCTTGTTTAGCCAATAAACGTCGTTCTTCTCTCACCTTTCTCCCAATACACCGACTCACTCGATATTTTGAGAAACGAGCCCGGATAGTCAGTATCGAACAGTCAGTCGGAGAAGAAACATAAACATTATCGAACAGTCATATACTTACGTACTTATTAATAATATTCTTCGAAATCTAATTTCAATTGTTGAATGTACGAATATGTTCACACGCATTTCAGAGTTTTCGATAAATTACAGAAGAATAATCTGTCATTTTTAATTCTAATAAAAATATCGAAATATAAAAAATATTCGTATATATATATATATATGTTTTTCTTTTGTATATATATATATGAACTAAAAACGAAGACAAAAATAATATCAAATAATTCAATAATCAAATGATCCATCGTCTGATCGCACAAAAACAAACAAAAAAAGAAAAGATCACCGACTGTTCTCACATCTTTCCCAATTCGTTTTCAAAACTTTGAAAAAGATGTTCTCGAGCATCGAAAGTATATTCGAATTCTAATCGAATCTACGAACGTATTCTCTCGTTCCTAATTCCAAATTGAGATATCGAAATATAAACGAAACATTCGAAATATATCATTTTACTTATTTCTTTTTTTTTTTTTTTTAAATAAAATTACCAAAATTCAGGAACGATTGATTGTCTGGTCTCGGTAAAAGAAAAAAAACGATAGATAAAAGTAAAAGAAAGATTAAAAAAAAAAAGAATGGATCATCGACATTGTCAAATGTCTCTCGTCATCCTCTATCTCTCTCTCTCTCTCTCTCTCTCTCTCTCTCTCTCGTTATATCTATCTATCTATCTATCTATCTCTCCCATTTCTTCTTCATCTTCTTCTCTTTCAGCGGAAGTCTAGCCGGTGGTTAACCGAGCGTGCCGTCGACCTTACGATTCTAACCGATCCGTTATCATCGAGCGAGAGAATCGTGCCGTTGGTTTAGAGTTGTAAGAAAATCGTCAAATGATAGTATACACCTGCCATGAGACTTATATCTCTCATTATATTCGAGACCGTGCGATTACGCGAGAGCGAGTGAGAGAGAAAGATAAATAGATAGATATATATAGATAGATAAACAGATAAAGATAGAGAGAGATAGATAGAGAGAGAGAGAGAGAGAGAGAGAGAAGAAATTAGCCCGGAGGCAGGCAAGGTCGTTTTCACGTTGAATTTCAGGGTCACGTCCTTAACCAAGGCTACTCGTTGACGCCCTGAACCCGTCTCGACGTTTTCCTCTACAAAATGAAACGTTACAACATCCTGTTGAAAATCATCGCCGCCATACCACCAGATATGTACAACCATCGCACATAGTCTCCTTTATATAACACGAGAAGATCTTTACGACCTACTAAAATGATAAATAATCGCATAGATACGAGTACGTACGTACATACTTGCATCGCACATAAGTATATATATATATATATATATATATATATATATATATATATATACACATACTTATATACTCTTTTGAAATTGTTTTACCTGTCTCGTTGTTCGAAGAAGGAGAGGCCGTGGGCGATGCATTCGTTAGATCGTTTTACGGGCCGATAGTATGACTTAGACGTTAGGGTAACAACGTGTCAGTCGTTCTAACGGTGCCTCTTCTCTCTCTCTCTCTCTCTCTCTCTCTCTCTCTTTTATCCCATCTTTATCTCCTTCTTATTACATCTATCAAGTTAACTCTACCGATACGTCGTTACGCAACTACCCGAACTACACGCTTTTATTACGAACGAATTTTCGTTTTTCCTCCACGAATTAATTTCATAAACGATATATCCTTCTTAACACGGACATATAATATTTCAAGAACGACGATCGATATTTCGAAAAAAAAAAAAAAAAAAAGAAAGATCGAGAACTTTTTGGCCCATCCCCGTGCAACGCGTATCGTCTAACGACGTGATTAACGTCCTCGTCAATTTTTTTTTTCTTTTATTTTATTTTATTTTTTTTTTCCTTCCTCACTTTCTCCGTCCTTCTTTTTACCGTTCGAAATAACGTGCGACGTTCTCGACGTTTTCGAAAAAGACAAGTCGGCAATTTTTTATTCGATTCGATTCGATTCGATCGACTTGGTCGACCGTTCAAGTAGTACGAGTCAAGCATTCGCGATTCGATTCGATTCGATTCGATTCGATCGTCGAACGCGATCCTGAGCGTTTTAAAGTCGATTTTTATTATTATTATTTTTTCTTTTTTTTTTTTTTTGATTTTATTTCATTTGCAAAGGGAAAATGTCGTATTGACGCCAGTCATTGAAATACAATGTGTCCATTCGATACTCGTAATAGACGCGGATTATTCCCGTGGCCGCAAAGATGCAGCCTCGGGGCTCGTTCTCACAGTTTCCACGGTTTGCACGAACGATCTCGAGTGACTCGAGAATCGATTCGAGAATCGAGAATCGGCCGCCGGGTTTGTAATGCGCATTAAAAGAGCTCGATTTAACGATCTGTAACAGCCTGCGGATTCTACTCTACTACATCTCTTCTCTCTCTCTCTCTTTCGTTTTTTTTTTGTTCCTCTAACATGATCCAAAAAGTTACGCCTCGTCGTTTTTTTTATTATTATTATTATTATTATTATTATAATAATAATTATTATTCATTCGTTCGTTCATTCACTTTAATTTCTCATCCCTTTTTACCAAATCTACGATACGTACTTAGCCCGCGATTACGTTAAATTCCAAAGAAATATTTTCTAGCTCGTCGTTTAATCAATGATAATCGATCGAATATCATAGATCCGTACGATCTATTTATCCTTAATCGTCAACGTTTTCTCAAAAGGGATATGTTAAGGATCGATCGGTAAGAAAACATTTCCAAATGTTTCTCGACGTTCGATGTTTTTCACGATAAAGTCGTCGTGCGTGAGAGAAAAATTTGTTTAGTTTCGTTCGTTAAAAAAAAAGTTGTTAATAATCGATTAAGTTGTTAATAATCGATCGAGATTGATTAGAGGAGGTCGTCGTAATTATCGGTAATTACATCGCGTAATTGTAAGCGTAATTGTACGCGTAATTGTACGTGAGTAAAGTTTACGGGAACACGTGATATGTCATGTACGTACACACACACACACACACACACATATACATACACACACACATATATATATATTATTTTTTTTCACCCATAGTCTTTCGTTCTACAAACAATCCCATTCGCAGAATTAAGTCAAATACAATTACAATTATCGCGCGACCTCGAATGAGAACTCATCTCTCTCACTCACTCTCTCTCTCTCTCTCTCTCTCTCTCTCTCTCTCTCTCTCTCTCTCTCTATCTCTATCTATCTTTCTATTGTGTTCGGAATCGGGAGTGATGCGCGTTAGACCTACAAACGCGACCGATTTTTTGCCACTTACTCGCTCAACGTTACCGGCCTAACCGGCAATTTTCACCGTGCCAGAGAGGAAGGAGCCTCGGCCTCGTAGAAAATTTAATTGTCTCCGAGAAGTGAATATCTTGCGAGGTAAAGAATGAGAGGGATAGAGATAGATAGATAGATGCATACGTAGAGAGAGAGAGAGAGAGAGAGAGAAGGCAAATTAGGTCGTTTCGGAGGCTGCGTATTTCGGAAGGAGAATTAGACTTGTAAACTTCAAACCATGTACTTAATTAATTAATTCTAGTAATCTTATTTTATCTTTTTTTTTTTCGAATCATAAATATATATGTATTTCTTTATGTCTTTCTATCTCTTTCTCTTTCCCTTCCTTTGTATCTTTCATTAAGTTCTAATCATGCAAACTTTTACTCCGTTTTCATATTCTCTTTTCTTTCTTTTTCCTCATATCTCATACTTTCATGTTTCATTTCTTTAATTTTTTTTTTATTTTTTTAAATTTTTTTAATTTTTTCTCGATCCGAATCTTATCAAAAATCGCGTATGCGGATGTACGCGTAGGTATTTATATTATTTATTACCAATATATAAATATATATATATATATATTTATATCTTTCTGTATATATTTACATTCGTATGAAATAATCCAATTAAATATATTCACTCTATCATCCATCAATCTATCCAAACAATTTCCCATTCGATTTATTTCCTTCGTGCAACGTTTCTATACCCAACTACATATCTATTTAATTATTTTATTTGCTCGTTTGTTTACACCATTAATGAATTATTTCTCTTATCTCGCAAGGAACAATGTCCCTGGAAATGAAGTTAATTTCTTACCCTCGTCACCACACCCCCTCCCCCTCCCCCCCCGTTTATTTTTCCATTTACCTCGTCGAGTTTATTGTACGTATGGAAGGGAATTAACTACGTACGTACGTACGTACGTACGTGAAACAGAATGCAGATAGGTTGCGTAGGTACGTCCTCGGCCTACTCGAATGAATCGGCAAGAAAATATTCCTATGGCTATGGGAGTACTAATCGCTTTTATGTAAGAACGGTAGCGGCGGATGACGGTAATAAAAGAGTAAATCATTTTTCGACGTGCCAACCACCAATGCGAAACGTCGTGGGAGAGAAGAGAATTTTAATGTCCGACGATCCTCTCTCTCTCTCTCTCTCTCTCTCTCTCTCTCTCTCTCTATAAATATATATATATATATATATATATATCTTTCTCTTTCTCTTTGAAGGAAGGGATAGTACTATCTCTTTCTACGTAATACGTTTCCCTTTCGAGAAACCTTTCCATACTATCTCTCTCTCTCTCTCTTTCTCATTCTCTCTTATGATCAAAGGCTCGTAAAACTAACGATCGGTTTGACCTCTCACTCCAACTTCCTCCTTACCTTTCTTACTTTCAACATTTTTTTATTCTCCACTCTTTCTCTCTTTCATGCGTACCGCGTGTACGTTTTATTTATTTATTTTTTATCCTTTTTTTTTTTCACTTTTTATTTTTTTTTTTATCTTCATGGAAACAGACACTGGGAAAGAAAAATTTCTTTTTTTCTTTCTTTTTTTTTTTTATCTTTATTAATCGAATTACAGTCGAACTATTTCATGTAATTGTGTGATATTGGTTGACGCATATGTGTGCGAGCGTATATGTGTGCGTGTATGTGTGACGTCATATTTAATCGTATACAATCTTACAGAAACACATTACATCTCTCTCTCTCTCTCTCTATATATATATATATATATATATATATATATATATATATATATATATATATATATATTTTTTTTTTTTAAACGTATATCGTAAGAAAAGAAAAGAAAGAAAAAAATGATACGTAGGTCCGAATTAGCGTAAATCTAAGAGAAAATAATTGTAGGAGGTTCTAAAGTATTGTCTCATTATTCCTTTACCGGAAGGAAACGGTCGGATAGAGATGGAAGTTCTCTTTCGTGGAATCGCCGCCAATCTATGTAGGAAGGTGCGTCTTTATATTCTCGTTCCTTTGGGGGTAGTAAAACGATGCGCCTCGTATCATTCTTAGAATCGATTCGTCGACGTTGAACCGAAAGAAAAAGGGGAGGGGAGGTCTCGATGAGGGTGAGCGATGGTAAATGTACAACGTTCGTCTTTCTTGGAACGTCCAATTGAAAAGTTAACAATGAAGGAGTAAAAAAGTGAAATGAAATTAGAAAAAAAAAAAAGAAAAGAACGAAGAAAACGGAACAATCGTTGATACTAAAAAAATTGTTGGACACAGTAACGCGGTCGATTTAATTATTTAATCTTTATATACGAATTCTAATATAAATAATATATACATACATACATGTACATATATATTATATATATGTATATATTTTTTGGAACGTCGAATTGAAAAGTTAACAATGAAAGAGTAAATAAGTGAAATGAAATTAGAAAAAAAAACAATTATTGGGCAAAAATAATTGTTGGACATAGTAACGCGGTCGATTTAATTATTTAATCTTTATATACGAATTCTAATATAAATAATATATACATGTATATATATATTATATATATATGTACATATTTTTTGAAACGTCGAATTGAAAAATTAACAGTGAAAGAGTAAATAAGTGTAATGAAAATAGAAAAAAAAAATAATTATTGAGCACAAATAATTGTTGGACATAGTAACGCGGTCGATTTAATTATTTAATCTCTATCTACGAATTCCAATATAAATAATATATACATACATACATACATATATATATATATATATATATATATATATATATATATATACATATCTTAACTTTATTTGTAGTTATATATAAAACGGTAATGAGGTGTCACGTCATAAATTCATTCGTTATCTTTACAACCAGTTCGAGATCGTTGACAGGCGTGATATTGGAAGATAGAGATAGAGAGAGAGCTAGAGAGAGAGAGAGAGAGAAAGCAAAAAATAAAAAATAGAAGAGAAGAAGGGAAAAAAGGACAAAACGAACGAGCGTGAAAATATAAAGTGAAATAAATTCTAACTGCTTAACGAGCGAGTAGGTGAAAAGGGGTTAATATAAACCCCCGTTGCAATTCGTAAGAATCTAATGAGAGTAAGAGATCGGGTAAAGTATGGATATATATATGTGTATCTCGATTACCGGTACACCTCTAACTCTATTCGGTTATTGCATTGCGTTCGCCAGCTGGTGTGCATGCCTATGTTGCACAAACCGATAGTGAGTCTCTAACGGTCAACCGACAGCAATTAGACGAGTTTGAGCAGCCGAGTGCGAGTATCCGGTACTCGAAAGCGCATAACTTTGATAGCCCCGAGGGGGAAATAAGTCCGAGCATACGTCCTTGCCGTCTTCATTATATTATTATTATTATTATTATTATTATTATTATTATCATCATCATCGTCATTATTACTATCGTTATTATCATAGTCGTCGTTCGTTTTGTTTCGTTTTGTTTTTATTTCGAAATAATCGTTCTCGAATAAACCCGTTAAGATATTTCCTTATCGTGAATTGTCGGTATAACGACGAGCGATAACCGTGGACCATAGAGAATAAAGGTGTAAATAATGTCTAATGGCATGATTTAATATAACAAGATCGTACAAATGATTGACAATTAATTCGATGATATGAAAAATGTCAAAGAATTTCTATTATTATTATTTTTTTTTCTCTCTCTTTTTTTTTTTCTATCAATTATCTTTATTATACCCTCTCTCTCTCTCGCATTTATTTGAGTATTATTATCAGTATTTATTATTTATTACAATTATTATTATTATAATGAGCGAATATATTTGATCGCGTTTCGGAGTAAGAGAGGATAAAATTGATATATATATAAAAAAAAAAAAGAAGAAGTCCCATATAAAACGTTTTTATATTATTAAATAATTGTTATTAAAATACATATCGTACAATGCGTACGTGTACGTATTATATTTATATGTATATACGTACGTACGATTATCTAGCGGTAACACGCGCAGCTTATAATTATAAATAATTCACTCGATCGAGTAGTACGTACGTACCGTAAGAACCCGACACGTTCGAGTTTCGTTATTGCTCTCGCGTCATTGTTTAGATGTATAATTATATAGCCGGTTGTCTCGACTCGATGCGAGAACCGGCTGGAAAATGTCGAATTCACTCTTTTTTCTTTTCTTTTCTTTTCTTTTTTTTTTTTCTCTCTCTCTCTCTCTCTCTTATTTTTTTGTTCATTCTTTCTTTCTTTCCTCGCGAGAAAAAAGTACGATATATATATATATATAGAGAGAGAGAGGGGGGGGGAGGGAAGAGTGAGGAGGAGGGGGGTGGGAGATAGAAGGAAGAGCAACGAGAAGCGAAAATAACGGTCCGTTCCATGTGGCGCCCAGAGTAAATGTCTCCGACGTTCTCTCGTTACACGAGAGCCGTTTTTACGTCATACCTACTTCCATCTTGTCAAAAGAAGAAAAAAGAAAGAACTATATATATATATATATATATATATATATATATATATATATATATATATATATATATATATATATATATACATGAGAGAGAAAGAGAGGGAGAGAAATAGTCGAAATAATTTTCGTCTATCAAGAAATATAATAAAAATGTTATGAAAAGAGATTTATCCGATCGTTCGTATATTCCGAAAATATATAAAATATTAATAGTAATAATGATAAAATAATAATAATAATAATTATAGTAATAATAAAATAATAATAATAAAATTATTAATAATAAAATAATTAAATTTTAAATAATAAATAATACTAATAAACAATTGATAATAATAATAATAATAATAAAAATAATAATAAAATAATTAAATTTTAAATAATAAATAATACTAATAAACAATTGATAATAATAATAATAATAATAATAAAAATAATAATAAAATAATTATATTTTAAATAATAAATAATACTAATAAACAATTGATAATAATAATAATAATAATAATAAAAATAATAATAAAATAATTAAATTTTAAATAATAAATAATACTAATAAACAATTGATAATAATAATAATAATAATAATAAAAATAATAATAAAATAATTATATTTTAAATAGTAAATAATACTAATAAATAATTAATAATAATAATAATAATAATAAAATTATTAATAATAAAATAATTAAATAATAAATAATAAATAATTGATAATAATAATAATAATAATAATAATAAAAATAATAATAATTAAATAATTAAATAATAAATAATGAATAATACTAATAAATAATTAATAATTAATAATAATAATAATAATAATAATAATAATAATAAAATGTTATAAAAGTGTAAGAAGAATGATCATTAATTCGGAATGATATTTCAGAATTCATATACATTTATTAGAAACTCGTACAGATTCTTTTAATACGTCATCCTCCGTATAGATTTATCCTCGATACATTTAATCGTTCTCCGACGAAGGAAAGTTAAATAAATAAATAAATAATAGTAACGAAGCTATAAACAACGGACGTGTCTTTGGTAAAGGACACATAGAGTATTGACAGACGACGTCATTTCGAACGACTTTATGTTCCTTTTAAAGGTCTCTTTACATACGTACGTATACACATACATAAAGAGGGAAAGAGAGAGAGAGAGAGAGAGAGAGAGAGAGAGAGAGA
The DNA here is from genome assembly GCA_911387935.1 of Dolichovespula saxonica. Lineage (NCBI taxonomy): Eukaryota > Metazoa > Arthropoda > Insecta > Hymenoptera > Vespidae > Dolichovespula > Dolichovespula saxonica. Next base: position 3,297,396 of record OU426994.1, on the reverse strand, counting down.
GAGAGAGAGAGAGAGAGAGAGAGAGAGAGAGAGAGAGAGACAAACAGACAGACAGTTGGAGCTGGATCGTTGACGAGTAAAGTTGAAAGTGACGATCTTTCTACCGAAGGAGAATTTTTTCTTTCCCCTCCCACCCCCCGCCTAAAAAAAAGAATCAAATCTCGTGAGTATCATCTCGAATTGAATTGAAAAACGAATATCATTCGTGTATGAATAAAATCGATAAACGTATCGATACGTATCCGATAAATTATACGTCGATCGTATCAAACGTTGACATTTTTAACCGACCTGCTGTTTTTTTTTAAGTACGTACGTAAAGATACATGGATACACATGTAATATCATGGCGTCCCATAAGTTTCTTCCATTTTTTTTTTATTTTTTTAATTTTTATTTTTATTTTTTTTTTTTTTTTCATAGTCAATCATAGCGCGGCGCGGAAGAAAATCAGGGGACACCGTAATATATAAAATATATTATTTAAATTCGATTCACGATGGAATTATAATATCTATGAATAGATATTGCTAATACGAATATATTTACGAATTATCGAAAACATCGACGTCGGCCATTATGTCACAATTTTTTTTTTACGCGCCATATGTAGTATCAGATGTTACTATTATTTTCCTTTTTAATACCACTTCAATATATATATATATATATATATATATATATATATATAAATATATATGATTGTTATTATTATTTTGATCGTATAAATGATAAGAAAATAACGTTAGGATTCTCGTAAAAGCTATTAGATATTTGTGAATAATTTGTTATTGTAACAAGGTCTTTATTTAAATGACTATAAGAATTTTTAATGGACATGTCGCTAGTTTGTACGTTGAGTTAATCCGAAGTAATAAAGTAAACGCGTCGCGTACGTAGAGTATAGGTAAATACAATGCAATACGTACACATGTATATATATATACGGTGTTTACATTAAATATGTGAGAGTACGTAACGGAGGCCTATTGTTCTTCCGCGTCGCCTCGTTTCCTCGTCGTTGCGGTTGATCGCTCGGTATTAAATTTCTTGAACGGTCATGCGACCAAGTAAATATGCAGCTCTTCTCTCTCTCTCTCTCTCTCTCTATTTCTTCTTCTTCTTCTTATCCTTCTTCTTCTTCTTCTTTTCTATCTCTAATCGTAGCTCGAAGCGTGCGGAAAGATAAGCGTTCCTTGAAATAGAACGGATGCTTAAAGTGTAACACGCCTCTTGTACTTTGCACCTAACTTCTAATTAAACGCTCGTATAAGCCTTTCTTTGTCTATCCGTTTTTCTATTTCTCTCTCTCTCTCTCTCTCTCTTTCTGTCTCTTTACCATTCTTTCTTTCCATGTTTCCCCACGCTATATGATTTATAGGGGCCTCTGGACGACCCTAGCGAGTTTTCCCTTCTAACTCGTGCCGACTATTAACTTCTACGTAACTTCCGCCCTCAACTGACTTCGCAAAGAAAAGAGATAGAGAAAGAATGAAGGAAAGGAAAAAAAAAAAAAGAATTGTAACAGAAAAAGTGGAAGAGAAAGATCAAGATGAAGTCGATTGACTTTCATGTTCGACTCGACAGCGCGGAACGTTTAGAAATAAAAAAAAAGAAAAAAAAAAAAAAAAACAAAGAATTCTCTCCCGATCAAAAAATCGATCGACGGACGTTCGCTTTGAGATCCGAAGAAATCCTCTATTTTTTTTTTTTTTTTGTAACTTGGTAAAAAGCTATGTAAAAGTCGAGCCATTTTGTCGTAAGAAATTACGTTCGAAAGTGCATCGAAGATGTGCACGAGTACTACTTCGTAAAAAGGGAAAAGAAAAGGAAAGAAAAAAAAAAGAAACGATATTGTCGAGAGATTCGCGGATCGATAATCTCGAATCGATTGAAAAAAAATTCGATATATACGTTTATCGTGATGTTTAAATCAAATGAAGGAAGGATGAAAGAAATAGAAAGAAAAATATAAAAAATAGATACGTACAAAAAAAAATATACATTTATATATAATTTTTTTCGAGATATCGATCGACAAAAGAATCTCTGATCGATCGTCCCCGATATCGGATCCGTGGTTGAATGTTGGGGTATAAAATCGAGGAGGACGTTGAACGACCTTGAAAGTTGCAGCAACATCGATGCAATAAAGTAGACGAGAGGAGAGAGATAGAGATAGAGATAGAGAGAGAGAGAGAGAGGATGGAGTTGGAGTCGCGTTAATAAAAATTCTCTTCGAACGATTTGTTTTATTGGAATGGCGAATCCGAATAGGTCGTCGAATGGCGAAACTTAGAATTAAGAGAGAAGGCTTTTTCTTGCTCTGTCGAGCACGCCGATCCCGCTAGTAGGTACTAGAATTCTCTGTCTTACCCGTTATAACGTTCCTCTCACAAATTCCTATTCGACGATCCATCCTATCCTCCTTATTGATCACGATCGATATTTTCATCGTCGATATTTCCGTCTTTGGCGGATCAATAAATTCTCTATATTTTATATGACCGAGTGAATGAGAGAGAGAGAGAGAGAGAGAGAGAGAGAGAGAGAGAGAGAGAGAAAGGGAGAAAGAGAATTAAAGATTAGACGTTTAAAGTCTGATGTGTTCATTTATAAACCCGTTGGTTAATGCCTCGCCCATTTGTCACGTATGCATGAACTTGGAAACGAGGTCATTAGGTATCTAATAACATTTACTCAATAACTTAATACATATTTACCCACGGGTGGTATAACAAAATGTTTGTGCGTGCACGAGGAATTTTTTCAAGTTATTTTTATATTTGTTTTACGCATATATATATATATATATATATATATATATATATATATATATATATATGTATATATAATATATATCTTTTTTAAATATATACGTGTCGACGAAACTTTATATTTTATGTACGCATAATGCGTATAAAATATTTTTAATGGCATTCTAAAATAAATTTTATACAATAAGAAATTTATTACGAGAATGCAGGAAACATTAGCCCGAGAATTAACGATCTTGCTACTAATAAATAATAATTCATTGAAAAAAAAAAATCTTTTTCAAAATCGTATACGAAATATAAATATAAATATATATATATATATATATATATATATATATATATATAAATTTTTTTTCTTTTATTTTTTCTCATTTTTAAAACTTTGTATATCTTATACGTACACGTGGAAATATTTGAAATAACATTATAAATTTTACAATCTTAAATTTGTTCTACGATTAAGAGGAAATAAATTATAACGAAATTTTAACGATCTTATTATATATGACCTATAAGATAAAACCTATTTCTCTTTCTCTCTCTCTCTCTCTCTCTCGTGTAAATCTTTCTTGTCAGAATTCGTGGAATGAAATAATATTGATAAAGAGAGGAGTGGACAGTTTAACGAAGAAACGCGAGATTCGAGTTGCGGAGTATCTACACGATACCCGAGGATGCAGGCTGCAACATCGTTCGCGTTCATTCAGCCGGCAATTTGCTTATGTACGTCTACGCTTTTACGATTTGCCATGGTAGAAACTTGGTTAGAACGGATAAAAATACGACGGTACTATCGGTGAGAGAAGGACACACCGAGATAGATAGAGACAGAGAGATAGAGAGAGAGAGAGAGAGAGAGAGAGAGATAGATAGAGAGAAAGGGAGAAGAAGATGCAGAAGGATGCACGAGGTTGCAGGCGGATGCAAACGGATGCAAGAGATGCGAGCAGATGGCCGCAAGGCTCGTCCTCGGCCGTGATAACGGTTCGTTAGACGAAACGCGTTAACGCGATGCGATTTCTGTCGTCTCATCGATATCCTTGCACTGTGATATCGATTCTAAAGAAAAAGAGAGAGAGAGAGAGAGAGAGGGAGGGAGAGAGAAAATGAGCTATTGCATTTTTATACTACAATAGATTAAATCTCTCTCCGAGTCTATCTATCGATCTTTCTGTTCTTTAGAAGACAGATGTGTTATCTGAAAATGGTTTTAATATACATACATACACACACACATATATATATATATACATATTTTACGTATATTATATATATTTTATATTTATATATATAATTATTTTTCTATCCTTGTTTTATATTCATCGATAAATTATTTGAATTACATATACATACATACATACATACATACATACATACATACATACATACATACATACATACATACATACATACATACATACATACATATATATATATATATATATACATATTTTACGTATATTATATATATTATAATACGTATATTATATATATTTTATATTTATATATATAATTATTTTTCTATCCTTATTTTATATTCATCGATAAATTATTTGAATTACATATACATACATACATACATACATACATATATATATATATATATATATATATATATATATATATATATATATATACTTAGTATTAAGCTTTTCATGTTATCTGAAAAATTTAACGTAAGTTCGAATCAACGAAAAATTAATTTGTTTGTCTTATCTTTTTTTTCTTATTCTTCTCTTAAATACATATATATATATATATATATATATATATATATATATATATATATATATATGTATGTATGTATGTATGTATAGATATGTTAGAGAGAGAGAGAGAGAGAGAGAGAGAGAGAGAGAGAGAGAGACGAAAAGTTTTTTAATTCAACTTTTCTAGTACGTCGTTCGATTTGAAACCTAACATAAGATCGAATAAACGGAAAATTTCATTTCATGTGCTCTCTTCTTCGTCTTATTGTTCTGTTATGCGTAAGTGTGTGCATATATCTGATAGATAAACTGTGCCAATAGAGAGAAAGAGAGACAACGAGAGAGAGAGAGAGAGAGAGAGAGAGAGAGAGAGAGAGAGAGAGAGAGAATTTGTGTCTTTCTTCTCGCGATCTGTAGACCGGTTTCCATCGTCACACCCCGTCGTTTAGACCGTTGATGATTCCGAATCAAATCGTTTCTGCGGACCGAGGTCAGATTAGATTAACTTCATAGTGGATTGCACTCGTTCAACTACTTCTAAAGAGGGAGAGAGAGAGAAATAGATAGATATATAGAGAAAAATTTTAAACACGTCGAAGAGAGAAAGAGAGAAAGAGACAGAGAGAGATTGAAATTACTGTTTGACTGAATTGAAATCTGTTTCTAGTGGGATAACGTGTCTCCTAGTGGTCTGAAAGTAAATTCGAAGGGATCGCTTATGTTCGATCAAAATCGAAACCGGATCGGATTATCTCTAAAAAAAAAAAAAAAAAAAATGAGAGGGAGAGAGAGAGAGAGAGAGAGAGAGAGAGAGAGAGAGAGAGGAAGAGGGAGTGGGTTTGAAATGGTTTCGAGCCCGGATGGAAATTAATCTAGTAGCAAAAGAGAAAGAAGATCTTGAGGATCCAAGCGAATAAATTCCACGGTAGCGATCAGGGTTTTATTATATCCGCGAAGATTTACGACGTTAAGGTTAGGAATAATGTTGTGGGTACCGCGCCTTGAAATTCGACGATGCGTGACGACTTGTAAATAAGTCGAAAATGCATGGCCGTTAATACTCCGGGATACGCGGAGTTTGAGATCGCAATTTAAATAGGGCCAAACATTGCGTTATTATCTTCCATCCTCGCAAATTAATATCCGATTCGTACGAAAATTAACGCCGTATCCATTAGAGTTCGATTTATTTTGTTTATTCATTATCTTTTCTTTTCTTTTTTTTTTTTTTTTTTTTTTTTCATTGGAAAGGACTGAATGTCGTTCGGTGAATTTGTAAATAAACCGAAAGAGAGAGATGTCGTTTCGAAAGATACATTTTATTTCTTTTTTTTTTTTATCGTCGACGAAAAAAAAATAACATCGAGGGATGTGTACATCTGTCATTCCATCGATAAAAATAAAATAAAATTCGATAGAAGAAAAAAATGGTTGTTCGTTTAAATTTTAATGAAAAAAAATAAAAAAAAATAAAAAAACAAGAAGGAAAGAAAGAAAGATATATTTAGAAATAATAGATGATCGCCTTTGATCGTCGATTAAAAAAAAAAAAAAATAAATAAATAAATAAATGATATCAAGAGACATCTATCTGTCTTCGTCGCACGTCCGTCCTATTCCTTACCGGTCGATATTTTGTTTTTCCTACAAGAGCACGAATATTATTTATTTCAATTTTAATGAAAAAAAAAAAAAAGAAAAAAAGAAGAAAAAAATAAAAAAATAAAAGACACGTTTTTCCTTCGAAACAAAACGTACGTTTCCTTTTTATCTCGAATCTAATTTTTTCTCTTTTTAATCGTCTACTAGAAAAAAAAAAAAAAAGAAAAGGAAAAATAAAAGAAGAAAAAACTTAAAATCGAGAAACTTATTTTCACGTATAATACATTTATTCGTCCTTGTTGAATATCCTGATTAGTCGATGAAGGATATTCAGGACTCGCACAGGATGACGACTTCGTTTAGAGTATGCTACCCGTTACCCAGTTAAACTAGCCCGCGGTTAAGAGGATCGTTTTACGACCAGTCTCCCTGGAACGTATCGTCGGACATCCTATTGCCCGAGGTTGAGGTCTCTTCGAGTTGCGACAGAAAATACGAGACCGCGAGAGAGAGAGAGAGAGAGAGAGAGAGAGAGAGAGAGAGAGAAGAAGGTTTTCTTTAAAAAAAAAAAAAAAAAAAAAAAAAAAAAAATTCCAAAAAATATAAAATAAAATAAAATAAAAAAGGGAAAGAAAGAAATGCAATGGGTTGGGGGGATGGGGGAGGGAGGGAAAGGAGAAACGATCGCGATTGAATTGGTGTCACGAATGCGGATCTCTGTATCGAGAATTCGATTCTGTCGATTTTTCGATATATACGCATTGTTTTCATCCCGCAACAATACGATCGATCGTATTTTTGATCGATTAAATCTATCGTTCGAATATCGTAACTAAGACGAAACATTTGATCTTAACGAATCGAAATTCGATAGAAATTAATTAGATTTATTCGTTGAAATTGAAACTGCGATGAGAGGTTAATCAAAAAAAAAAAAAAAAAAAAAAAAGAAAAAGGTAGAAAAGACGTTTACAATAAAGAAGATACCTCATCGAGATGAGGACAGAACTTTTTATCTTCTTCATGAGTCTTCGACGAATCATCCTAATTTCAAAAGTCAACGATTGTTCGACGACGTCACTTACGATCTATTATTATTATTATTATTATTATTATTATTATTATTATTATTACTCGCGTGATTTATCCGCAATTCCTTCTTTTTTTCTTTTCCCGTTTCGTTTAATTCCTTTCTCTCTTTTCGTTTCTCGTCTATAAAAAAAAAAAAAAAAAAAAACGCGTCGAAGTCGCATCGCGACGAGGGAAGAAAAAATAAAATAAAATCGAAAATTGCGTTTCGACAATCGAAGGATTATCGATAAATGTGGGTCGAGCGAAATGTCAAAAAATATACCAGGAGCTTTATCGAAGACTATTCTATACGGTTGTATGTACTTCAACGGGACGTTTCCGTTTCTCGTTCTTAACAGGATTGAGTCGTCAAGATAGAGAAAACGGGAGAAAGAGAAAAAAACAAAGAGAGAGAGAGAGAGAGAGAGAGAGAGATGAATAACGAGTCCATAACTCCTTTGGACGAATCAGATCAAGGGGACCAGAACGACCAATATCGTACAATAATGAAGAGACACCTGCCGTTTGAATGTATTCCCTTTTATGTCGCTCAATCTTGAAAAGTTCAAAGCAGGATATTTCCAATCCTCGTACGACGAAAGAAACCTTGAACTCTCTCTCTCTCTCTCTCTCTCTCTCTCTCTCTCTCTCCCTTTATCTCTATCTCTATATCTATCTCGTATAATTCTTAAGCACGAAAGAGTCTTCGTAATCGAATCGCAGCGGGATCGACTCCTGCAGAGAGAGTCTATTTGCCTAATGGCCAAGCCTCTTCAAGAAATTATATCCGAGAGTACGCGAAGGACGAGATCCATTCGTGTGTTGATCGACGAGTCGGACTGCTATAATAATTCATCGACCACTTAATTCACCGGCCGTCCTTTAAAGGATAAAATAAAGAGAAACGAAAAGGAACGAAATGAAAATTAAAAAAACCAAAAAAAAAAAAATAAAAGAAAGAAAGAAAAACGGAAAAATACGAGAAAGGTGGAAGGAATGAGAGAGCTCTCTCATTCGGAGAGAGAAGGAAAATTCACTTTAATTTTTCATTTTACAATCTTAAGAGGAATCGAACACCAACGATAAATACGGATTTATCATCCTTCCCGACGAATCCACCTCACTCACCCCCAACCCACTCATCTCCAACGTCCCAGACGCAACACCCACCTCCTGACCGGACCTCACACCCCCCACACCCCCGACCAACCCCTCCTCCCTTTCCTTCTAATCTCGACGTTTGAAAAGACCAATCTATATTACCCATTTCGATTCAATTTATCGTGCATGACTGAGAGATTAATTGAAGTCGATTAGAAGATCGCTTAAACGATCGTCAAAATACACGTCGTCGTTTTATCTTCTCTCGTATTACCTTTTCCGTTTTCTTCTTTTTCTTTTCTTTTCTTTTCTTTTCTTTTTTTTTCGACTCACGGGGAAAAATAAATACGCGCGTCTCGTAGACGCGTTCGATCCTCCTATTTACGTTTCTTTCTTTTCTTTTTTTATTTTTTATTTTTTTTTGCAAATGTAATCACTTAAATGTAGTTACTTACATAAATTCGTGAGGTTCGATACTCGTCGTAAAAGGGAAATATCGAAATTTCTATTTGAAAATTGGGGATAAACAAAAAAAAAAAAAAAAGAGATCGATAATCCTACGCGAGAGACGGAATCGTATTAATTAATTAATAATCGATTTACTTATTCGTCTATCTATCTATCTATTTATTTATTTATTTATTTATTTATTTATTTATTTGCATGGCCTCTCCCAATCACGTTTATCGTTTAATCGATCTCTCAGGAACGTTGCGGAGTGACGGATGGATATCGTCGAGCAAGTACAAATTTATCGCGCTAGGTTCTATCGATTAAATGAAATCGATAAGATAACGTCGATGGATACTTTCAGGGTTTTTTCTTCTTCTTCTTCTTTTTTTTTTTGTTTTTTTTTTTTTTTTTTTTTTATTTTTTTTACGATTGCAAATACCGAAGGATTTCACTTAATAAATGAGTTTAATAACTGCGTGCACGCATTCCTATCTTGTAGAGGCCAATGGCGTGTGTAGTCGAGGAACGCGTAAGTCGTGAGCGTACGAACACACGTAGTGACATGTACACATGCTTATTTCGAATGGAAGATTGGTACACAAGAGCAAAGAGAGAGAGAGAGAGAGAGAGAGAGAGAGAGAGAGAGAGAGAGAGAGATGAGTGTGGCACGCGCCATCGTCGTCGTTCTCGTCGTCGTCGTCGTCGTCGTCCTCGTCGTCGAGAGTAGCAATAAATCAGCTGAGCTCGAAGCATTATTTCTCTCTCTCTCTCTCTCTCTATTTCTTTCATTTTTTTTTCTGTCCTCTTCTTTAGAGCGTAAAGAGAAATTTACGATTCCTCGAAGAAACCATTCCTTTGGAGCTTCCGCTGTGATCACTTGTACATATGTATGTGTAACACCTATATATATATATATATATATATATATATATATATATATATATATATATATATATATATATATATAGGTGTTACACATACATACATACATACATACATACATAGATATATATGTGTGTGTGTGTGTATATACGACCGCTGCGATTCCGCAAAACCGGTGCACGTTCTCTATATCTATCTTTATTTATTTCTCTCTCTCTCTCTCTCTTTCTTACTCTCGCTTAAATAGAAGAAGGAATCGCATAATTTGCGTACGTTATTTCTATGGCCTAGAAACGGTAAAATTATGTACGTAACTTAATGTATATATGTATATATGTATGTGTGTACGTACGTAGTAAGTTCAAGGAAGAAGAAAGGTGTAGAGACAGGGAAAAAACGCAAATAGATAAATAAAGAGAGAGAGAGAGAAAGAGAGATAGAGTTAGATATATAGAAAGAAAGAAATAGAGAGAGAGAGAGAGAGAGAGAGAGAGAGAGAGAGAGAGAGAGAGCGAGAAAAATATATGAATTGTATTTCTATTTATCTAATTGTATTCTATGCTGCCAAGTAATTATACTTCACAGATATTATATTACGGAGTAATAAATTAACCGTGTAACAGTTAATTCTATATAATTTATCACTTTATATATACACACACACACACACACATATATATATATATATTTATATATTTTTTTTCTATTTTTCTTTTCTTCCTCTATAAAGATAAAATATTTATCTATTTCGAGGATTCTACCCGAGTAATCTTATCGTTCTAATCATTTTGGATTATTTTCACAATCAATCCTATATAATTATTTGTACATAGTAATCCTAAAATTTTCCATTTATCGAACGAACGACGATAAACATGACGCGCGTCCTCTCTCTCTCTCTCTCTCTCTCTCTCTCTCTCTCTCTCATTCGATATTTACGAATCTGGATTTAAATGTTATGGTGGGTTTTGCAATTTTGCGTTTAACGACCTCGATTGACTCGCAGGTGTACACGGTCGCAATAAGAGGCACGCTTTTCTAACGGTATGGAGACGCCTCATCGATTTGCAACGACGATGAGATACATTCCTCTCTCTCTCTCTCTCTCTCTCTCTCTCTCTCTATCCATCCATCTATCTTTCTCTTTCAATCCTTTCGCAAATAAAAAAAAAAAAAAATTGCCAACGCCTAAACCTTACCCCCTCCCTCTCCTCCCTCCTTTCGTCTCTTTCTTTTCCTCCTCTTATTCTCATTCTTTTTATTTTTATGTCTTTTTCCTTCTTCCTTTTTCCATTTCATTCGGCTCGTTCAGTGTCTCAGTTCGAGAATACTACTCGCGGAGTCCTTCGAAGCGTGAAAATACGGTGAACACGCGAAGGACAGACAGATACACGCAGTGAGAAAGAGAGAGAGAGAGAGAGAGAGAGAGAGAGAGGACTATACCTTCCTATTTATTTACGAAATAACTTGGACTCGTGTCGTATTTGAAGATTAAGAAAGAAAGAAAAAAAAAAAGAAAAAGAAAAGAAAATGAAGCAAGTTAACAGCGTACGAAGATATTACACGGAGTACGTACGTGCGTACAATAAATGCGGCTCGTTCGTTTAAACGACCCTCGCGATTATATTCCACGTGTATATCCAATGTAAAGATATTATCTATGGCGTTCGCTATCGTAATTTACATGAACGGGCACTGGGTATATTTATTTTCCTGAAATCAGGACGAAAATATTTACGGTAGAACGAAAGAGATAAGATAGCGACGTTCGCGCACAATCGATCGAGGATCGTAAAAGGAATGGGCGAGAGATTTTTGTTGCCTAATTTTTTTCTTTTTTTTTTTTTTTTCTTGTCGCGAAGTGGACGAAGTCCAACCATCGGAACGAAATATTGCGGGTGTCCGAGGAGTGTAAATATAAATAACGATAATCGTAATGGGTACGACGATCATACGATGCTTCATTTTATATCGCAAAATTTATTGAATCGTTATTGCCAAGTATCGACGACCAACAAATTCGATTGTTCGCGTAATTGTTTTTCGAAGAAGACCGTAGACTTTTATAGAATCATTTTTTTTTCATCTTCCTCTTCGTCTTCTTCGTCTTCGTCTTCGTTCTCATTTACGATTACGATGGAATAAAGTCCAAGGTTAGATATATGGATCGATAATTCGATAGTTTGCACGATTAAGGATTACTAGTCGAGGTGATTTACAATAATTACGATATTTACATGCCGGTAACCGTTTCCCATGAGAAGTGCAACGATATTACGAGTTATACCGTTGTAAAAGATCGTCCTGAAAATACTAATCCCTTGTAAGTCGTAACTGATTAGAACGAGCTCGCTTTTAAGCGATATGTACGAATTATGTAGATAATGAAGTCGTTTTACCGGGGCAGAGAGGGAGGGGGAGGGGTAAAGGAAAATGCGATAAATTATTGATAATCTTCGTGAGTTGCGATCGAAAAGGAGGATGAAAAATTGCCAATTAACGCGCTACGTGAAAAACTTGAATATTCAATCGCGCATGAGAAAGCAACGTTGATAGATTTACGATTGTTGGAAAAAGAAGGAAAAACGAAACAAAAAAAATTAATTTATTTAAATTAAATTATTATCGTATAAGAAATATTCATATACGATACTCCTTGATTTCGACGAATATATATATATATATATATATATATATATATATATATATATATATATAAATATTATATATCCATTGTCCATCGACATTCTAATTTTCAACGATACCGAGTTAAATTCCCTTTCGTAAAGAATTTAAATAGTCCAGTGTTACGAATAAACGTCACGTTCATTATTTGATGCGAACGATGTTAATTCACGCACGTTAAAAATGTCGACGGTCGAGAACCCGTAACGTTCCACTCTAAGTCGATTGTGTGTACGTAAGTACGAATGTATTTACGTACGTACGTATTTATTTACTTACTCGTACGTACGAGGAAGACCATAGAAAGGATTAGAATTTTAACGACACGATTCTCTTCTCTTCGTACGGTTACGCAAACGTATAGACTATAAACACGCTCGCGCGCACATCCACACACTCCCACACACACACACACACACACACACACACACAGAGAGAGAGAGAGAGAGAGAGAGAGAAACGACTTCCGCCTTTTTCCGATCGATCCGTTTAGAATAGAAATTCGTTGTTGGGCTCGACGTTCGCGGATGAATTTAAAACGATCTCTGGATTCTCTCGAGAGAAGAGGCTGCTACGGAAACGTAACGGATAAACGTTAAACCAGAAAAATTGGAAAATTTCAATATGTAAATCGTGAGTCGAGGGTTGCAACGGCAACAGCAGGAACGGCAGCTATACTGCAGCAAACATTGCTAGCAGTACCTAAGCAAGAAAGAAAGAGATATACATATATATATATATATATATAAAAGAGAGACAGAGAGAGAGAGAGAAGAAGCGGTTCTTCTCGATTGCTACCGTTTCAACAGCTTGCAACGACGCGTGACCAAACATTTTCTATCTCTATCTCTCTTTCTAACTTTTACGTGCTCAAGACGTGGCAGTCTTCGGGGTGTCAGGCAAGTAGATTTATTATCGACGAAGAAGAAGAAGAGGAAGAAGAAGAAATAAAATGAGAAGGAGGTGGAGAAGGAAAAGGAGAAAGAGAAGGTATGGACGAATAAGAAGAAGAGAGAAAGAGAGAAAGAGAGAGAGAGAATAATTCTGGACGAAACGAAAATAATCTTTAACAAATGGTTACTCTCGAATTCCACGGGACGTTTTATATTTCAATATACGATCGTTATTATATCGGGTGCAACGGTTTCGAACGGGTTCGATCGATCGATCGGTCGCGATAATTATCGTTCGAGAGAACCGACTAGTCCGTTTCTTGCGGGTCGTCGTCGCTCCATTTACACCTATGTACATAAATATATATATATTTACGTGAGAGAGAAAGAGAGAAAGAGAGAGAGAGAGAGAGAACTCTTATAGAAAAAAAAAGAAAAACAAAAAACGAATTTTGATTTGTAGTTTCCTTTTCTATCCACGATCTATCCTTCTTCTCTTCCCGATTTTTCCATTCTTTTTCTTTTCCTCTTATCATTATTTTTTTCTTCTTTTTTCATTAATCTCTTTTCTTTTCTTTTATCCCAGTCACTCATTATCGAAGGATATCCCCGTGAGTAGAGACCTGCGTGCATGTGGTTGCCCGTTTAATAGGAAGGAAAAAGTAAATTTATAAATAAAAAAAAATAAATAAATAAATAAATAAATAAATATATATATATATATAAAAAAGAAGAGAGAGAAAAGAGGGACGGTATACAGGAACGATTTACAAAAGTGGATACAGATAATCGCGATGTGAAATAATAATCGCGCGGTTATAACGTCGAAGGGAAGAGGGTAGAGGGATCGAGGGGGAAGGAAAAAATCCTATGTGTGTGAGAGAGAGAGAGAGAGAGAGAGGATCGATTTATCGAATAGCGCGGATAGGCGCGTCACTTCCTAATGGATCATAATCAACCCTGGATCATACACGTTTTTCTAATCGTTTTGATTGAAGAAGAAGAAGAAGAAGAAAAAGAAAAAGAAAAGTAATAGAAAAGAAAACGGTGATTCCAGATGTTTTTTTTTTTTTTTGCACGATTCGAGCATCACTTTTGCTCGTTAAGGCTCCTCATTCCCTTCGTTGAATTATACGAGATCTCGTCGCGTGCTCCTCTTCTACCATCTTTTCTATCCATCCTTAATAAATGGTACGAGGATAGACGGTAGACATGGATATAGATAGATCGGTGCCTATATAGTAATTGACATAACGAAAGAAATTTCCATGACGACCATCCCTCCCCTCCCCTCCCCTCCCCTATCGACTAACAGGAAGACGTTGATTTGCTTCTCGTTTGTAAAACGAGTGGAAATCGAATGACACGGGAAATACCAGTGAATATCGTCTACTAGCGTTTATTATACGCGTATATAACCTTATATACATTGTATGTATGTATATATATATATATATATATATATATATATATATATATATATAAGGTATATTTTACCTATATATATATATATATGTATATATGTATATATATGTTATATGTATATATATGTATGTTATATGTATATGTATATATATATATATATATATATATATATATATATATATGTATATATGTATATATATGTATTTTACCTATATATATATATATATATATATATATATATATATATATATAAGTAAAATATATCCACGTGTATAGATACGTGTACGCGTTCATAGACATTTTCTCGTATTATTATACTCTCTCGAATGTTGAACCAAAGGCAAACTGAATGCTATTGGACTCTCACGTACTCTCGTTTTCTTGAAAACTTCGGCCATTTTTTTTTTTATATATATTTTTTATTCTTCCCTTCTCTCTCTCTCTCTCTCTCTCTTTATCTCTCTTTATCTCTCTCTCTCTCTCTTTCTTTTCCTTTAGTGGAAACGATTACCCGGACGTGACGTATTCGTACTCCGCGATCTTTCGTTGGATTTTCAAAGTAGACGATCTAACTACGTACCACGTTAATACCGTGCAAGGTCTATGAGTCTATCCTTCTTCAATGTACGTACGTACGTATATCCGTGTATGTTAACGACGACCGTGAGACGTGGATAACATACATTGTCCTCCCCTCATTGTATCTCCATGTTTTACTGTAATTATTCCTCTTGCTCGGCTCCGAATGCATCGTGGGCGTATCGCGGAACGGAAAGGTACGATAATACGAATTATTTTTTTTTTTTTATATCTTCTTTTTGCTCTTTATTTCTTCTTCTTCTTCTTCTTTCTCTTTTTCTTTTGTTTTGTTTTGTTTTTTTTTTTTTCTCGAAAGGAAGGGATCGAGCATGCACAAGCACCGGGAGGATGCATCGCGCTCATAGGAAAGAGCTCGTTAGTCCTCTTGCTCCTTCTATTAAGAGACCGATCTCTCTATGCACGTTGATGTTAACGATCATTAAGATGCGACGACGTTAAAGGACGAGGGCTGGGAGGAGAAGAGGGGAGGATAGGGGAGGGTGTAGGAAGCTAGGTTGGATACACTCTTAACTTTGTACGAGAAGATCGATTTTCTTCCTAGGACCTTGACAGCTTTTCATTTCTCTCTTAGTCCCACGAATGAGTTTCTTTCTTTTTTTTTTTGGAGTCACTCACTCACTCACTCACTCACTCACTCACTCTCTTTTTGAATAATTATTTCTCAATTTTTTTTTTTTCCCTCGTAGAATCAATTAGAAATTTTAACATTAAAATTTATGAACTCTAATGGAATATAAGATGTGTTCGTTCGTTCGTTCGTTTTTTCTTTTTTCTATTTTTTTTTCTTTTTATTTTTAATTTTTCAATCGAGCGTAAATTGGAATAAAATTTACGTCTGGTATTATTTCTTCTCTGGTCTAATGAATAATTTTTTCTTGAAGTCTCTCTCTCTTTCTATCTATTTATCTATCTATTTATCTCTCTTCCAATAATTATTCTCCAAATGATAAATTAATTAGAAATTTTAACAAGAAAGTTCACGTATTGATATGGGACATACAATTTTTTTGTTCTTTATTTATTAATTAATTTATTGTTTCTTTTTTTTTTTTAATACTGCGTGATACGTCTTATGAATAATTTTTTAGAGTCTCTCAATGTCTCTCTCTCTCTCTCTCTCTCAACAATTATTTTTCGAATCACGATTCGATCGTAAAACATTTTCATATAAAAAAAATTCCAAATTCCACACATCTCTCTTTAATTTCTTATCTCTCTCTCTCTCTCTCTCTCTCTTTCGCACGCACTCTCCCTATCTCCTTATCTTTTTTCTTTCTTAACTAAATCAAGATCAGACGATCGAATGATAATATAATTTATCCAATATGAAAGACGCTCATTCTGATCTCGTTCTATCTATCATGTTTAAAGATGAGAGTTAACAGTACATATATACGTACGTACATATGTACGTTGATACGCGTTAAGATAATCCCTCTTACTTGATTTTATGAAGATGCATAAATCGAAACAGTTTCAGGATGAAGATATAAAGTATAAATAATACTAGTTAATTCTCTCTCTCTCTCTCTCTTTCTCTCTCTCTCTCTCTCTCTTTATTTATCTTCTCATACCGATCTCAATCTTTCCTCATTCTGGTCAACTCATGGCAACGAGAGAGTAATTATTATGAGAGCCGCGTTGCCCTAATCGTATTTTCGTATCAAGCGAACGGTAACTCGACTCGTGCATCATCTCCCTCGCCCTTTCTCTCTCTCTCTCTCTCTCTCTCTCTCTCTCTCTCTGTGTATTTCTCCGACCATATCTTAAATTATTTTTTACTTACGTTCACGGATGTACAAAACAAATGATAAATGTCTACAGAAGCCTCAAACACAATAGTATAATCATACTCTCTCTCTCTCTTTCTCTTTTTAATTGATTCATCAATCGTGCGAATGATCTATTTCGCGTATTTGAATTATCGTTTACAAAAAAAAAAAAAAAAGAAAAATAGAAGTATAAAAGAAAAGTAAAAGAAAAAGGTAAGGAGAATGAAGGTAAAGTAAGGGAGAAAAAATATGCGAATAATTATAGAAGATTATTCGATTGATCATCGATCGTTCGTATAATCTAGTTCGTGCTTTTAAATCGTCGTTTATAAAAAAAAAAAAAGAAGAGAAATAATAAAGAAGAAAGGAAAGGAAAGGAAAGGAAAGGAAAGGAAAGATGTAGCGCACAATGATAAAGGATTACAAGCGAATAGAATGACTCGTTAAGTGGAGTGTGTACGTACGTACGTACGTTAAGTGGGAAAGTGAAAAAGAAAGAGAATGAGAGATTGAGAGAGAAAAATGACTTGAGGAAAGTCAAGAAAGTGAACGAAAAAAAAAAAAAAAGTCTCGATTATATCTCGAATGAACGGGATTAAACGATCGAATGAACGAAAGAAGGATAGAGGATGAAAAAATGTGCTCGCTCGTGTGTGTGTGTGTGTGTGTGTGTGTGAGAGAGAGAGAGAGAGACAGGAATAATTTCGATGATAAAAACAACCTAATGGGAAGGCTCAAAGGATCGGACTGTTACTCGGAAGTCGAGTTTAACGCGTTTCGAATTTAATGATCAGGACGACACAAAATCTAGGAAGACATTTAAATCGACGAGAGAAAGATAGAAATACGATATAAAATGTTGCTACGTATAAAAGCAACAGTAATATACTAATGGTATATATATACATATATATATATATATATATATATATATATATATATATATATATCAGAAACAATTTAAAGGATAATATATATATATATATATGTGTGTGTGTGTGTGTGTGTGTGTGTGTGTGTGTGTACGTGTATCCTCTAAATTGTTTCTGATCATTTTCCTGTTCATTGGCGGACGCTCGGCTTCGTATATAATAACGTTCATTTTTGTCGTCATCTCATCAATTTTGTTCTTTTTTCTTTTTTTTTTTTTCCAAAAGAAATAAAAAATGCGAAACGAATATTATGTCGAATCGTTAAGCTTCCTTATATCTCGATTCTTGTATCGATAATATAATGTATATTAATAATCGTATCTTACGAGTTCGATTACATACAAGGTTGATAAGATTTTTCAAATTTTTTTTTTTTTCTTTTTTACTTTTATGTCTGCCCACGTTTCTCTACGTTCCGCGACGTTTAGAATTTTAATACGCCGTTTAGTATTTAAACGCGTATACGCGGGGTAATTGAATCTAAACGATCCTAATCGAGGATCATCCGTCGGGAGAGAAATTTGAGGACGAAATAAAAGTGACGATTGAGAGGGTGAAATTTTGAGGACGTAATGAGAGCGATACGATGATTATTATGTTATCGAGATATCGAGGATTCAATTATGATATAATATCGAACGAGAAGCGTCTTTATTTTTTTCTTTCTTTTAACGTTCATCATTATTATTATATATATATATAAATATATCGAGCGTCACGATTTGAAACAAGCTCGACGTAAAAATGTATTATATAAACCACTTTGAGGATATTATTAATCTTTACGTTTCTCTCTGCGAAGCAATACTTTTCGTTTTTTAATTTTCTCTTTCTTTTTTCTTTCTTCTTTTTTTTTCTTCTAAATATACCATAATTACAGTTTATATACAGGATTGGATAAAAAGTTGCTTTCAGGTGGTAACATATAAAAGAAATCGATCGGTTCGTTAATATAACTTTTTACTCGTTTACTGAGATTCACTATGATACTTCTAATCACCTAGAAACTTTCGACCCTTATACCGTGTATGCGTGTACATATATAATAAGAAAAAAATATTTTATATTCATATCGTTTAAAAATATGAAAAGATAATTGAATTAATGATGTATACCCATCTATATATATATATATATATATACATATAATATACATACATATATATATTATTTCTCTATATATTACAGTCATCATTGTTTATCGATCTTAGTTTTCAGACACACTTTATAAGCATCGATTTGGATGATAATTCTATATTGGAAACCTATATATATATATACACGTGTGTATATAACTATAGCACGTATAGAGATAAAACAACAAAATCCTCTTTCTCGATACACATATACTACTGCGTGAACGTTATTAAACGTTTACCGCTGTCAGCAACCATTTTCTTTATTTTGTTTCCACTTCACGTTCTTTTTCTTTTTTCTTTTTTTTTTTTATTTTTTTCATTCTTTTTCTCTTCGAAATATTCAACTAAAGGGGGCCGCCGAGATAAACAGCCGGTTAGATTATTACACGCTCTAATAGCCCGGCAATGTCGATTCAACGTTGCCCGATCTTTACCACAAACATCGAATTAAGATTCATCCAGTACTTTAATCGTTAAGTTAAAGGCTAGCCACGGACGTTCGCAACCAAGAGCTTATCTTAGCTTTTAAACGCATAAGGCTCGGCCTTCGAGAACGTATGTATGTATGTATGTATGTATGTATCTACGTATGTATGTATAAATATATATGTGTGTGTGTGTGTGTGTGTGTATGTATATGTATGTACTACTACGTGCCACGATCTTGATTGCTCTTGTAACAGTTCTTCTGACTTTTAACGGTCTACGGTGAGAAAAGTCAAACGAGGATATTCGATAATGATTTTATAAAGTAAAAGATATAAAAATATAAAAATATAAACAATAAAATAAAACGAAGTAAGGTAAAAGTCGAGCGTTAACGTACGTTTTACGATCGAATAAAGGTTTTAATACGAACAATGATTTTATTTGAAAATTGTCGGAAGAAACGAACGTTGATATAAATATATATATATTTCGTTCGATCGAATAAAGATATTTTCGATAAATATATAATTGTTCTTAAGTCATCGTACTTCGAAAGGAACTTGATCATTTATCGCCTTTATTGTGGTCAACGTGAGAGTAAGTCATGCGATGATGTTTAGTGATGATTTCGTCTCTAAAAGAAAAAAAAAATTTCTATGAACAAAAAAAAAAAAAGAACCGAAGAGAATCGAACATCAGATGTTGTTCGATTGGATAAAAAATTTCGTAAGGGCCAACTAATCGTTCGAGGATTATTAAACAAAAAACAATTATTATCATCGAATTTATTTTAATAAATCAAAATTCTAATAATAATCATTTCTTGCAAATTATTACCTTGTTATTCTGTATACTTTAATAATAATAATAATAATGATCATAATAATAATAATGATCATAATAATAATAATGATAATAATAATGATAATGATTATGATAATGATAATGATAATGATAATGATAATGATAATGATAATGATAATGATAATGATAATGATAATGATAATGATAATGATAATGATAATGATAATGATAATGATAATGATAATGATAATGATAATGATGATGATGATGATAATATAATTCTTGCATTATTATCTAGATATATATACACATATAAATACATACATACATATATACATACATACATATATACATACATACATACATATATACATACATACATATATACATACATACATACATACATACAAACATATATATATATATATATATATATATATATATATATATATAAATATATACGTAATAGGAAGTTTCTAAGGATCATTTTGATATGGTCCACCGACTATCTCTCTCTCTCTCTCTCTCTCTCATGTCCCATCGATAAGTAAATTGCCACTCTTAAGAGGTCGACTTTGAAAGGGTTAACCACCACTCCTGGCTCGTTATTTTGTATCTGGCGAGGAAATTCGTGCTTCGTGCCGAGTTATCCACGTTTTCTCACAGTCTTTCTCGACGTACATAGTCGAGCGATCGAATGAACCACTCGCGGATGTTCTTTCTCTCTCTCTCTCTCTCTCTCTCTCTCTCTCTCTCTCTCTCTCTCTCTCTCTCTCTCTCTCTCTCTCTCTTACACACACACTCTCTGTTTTAATAGCCATGTTGAAGATAGCGCATCGAGAGCATACGTAATCTAAGAGAATAAATGTTTTATACTTCCTCTCTCTCTCTCTCTCTCTCTCTCTCTCTCTCTCTCTCTTTCTCTCTCTTTCTCTCTCTTTCTTGCATTTATCTATGAGATAGATAGTAAGATAAAAATAGAGAAAACGGCAAATAGTCGAGATCGTACGAATTCGATAGTACATCGCTAATCTCCCCACTCTCTTTCTCTCTCTCTCTCTCTGTCTCTCTTTCTCTCATTCAAGAGAATATTAACCTTCCATGTAGATAATTCTCGACCGAATACTACTAATTGTAAATTTAATTCCTAATCATCGTAATCTCGAATACCACAGCGCATAGCTAATAGATTATCACGATATTTTAGATTCCAAGGAATCTTCGAATATCATTTAAAAGAGTTAAACATATTTTACGTAGTTTCGCAAAATTCTTATCTATATGTCGATATATTTATATTGTATCATCGATATCATCGATAGGAATTAATAAATTGGTAAAGATATTAATAAATTTCTCTCTCTCTCTCTTTTTCTTCTTTCGACACTACTACACCGAACTATCGGGGTTATTGAATTGTTTTAAAATTATATTTATTTTACGTGGAATTTTTTATTATTACTTTATATTTCACGTATTATCGCACATATAGGTCGTAAATATACGCGTAAAATCGGTCAATATTTCCCGAACGATCGATCGACAAAGAAAAAAAAAAGACAAAAAGAAATTGTTGTTTAATAAATAAAAAAGAAAAAAGAGTGAGTGAATAAATAAGTAAAAAGTAATAAAAAAAAAAAAATCGGGCCTAAAGGATCATCAGAAAAAGGAGTAATTTATTTGTTTTCGAATCGTTCGATCGGATACTCTCGGCGCCGATAACAACGCACAATAATTTTCTTCGAGATTATTCGTCGTGAAAAAAAAAAAATTCATTCATTTCTCTTTCCTTTCTTTTTTTTTTTTTTTAGACATCGCTGTTAATCTCATAGACTAATTCGTACACCCGTACGAATACCGAATACTTACGTATCTAGAAAAAAAAAAAAAAAAAAAACAAGAAAATATAAAGTAGAAGATCGTACTGTTCCACTCGTTTCTCTGTTTCTTTTTATTTTTTTTCTTTTCCTTTTAATTCCTTCTTCCTTCTTTACGCTCACAGTTGAACGATCGTAGACGTTCATTCGAGTAAAAAATGTTCTCGAAGTGTCACGAGGAAATAACGTTAGAGCCCAGGGATTGGCCGGTCTGATCGGTTTAATAATAAATAATCGTTCTTTAAAACGATTCACGAGGTGATTTACGAGAGTAAAACGTTTCGTAGAGCTTGAAGCTAAACGGCAGCTAACTCTCTCTCTCTCTCTCTCTCTCTCTCTCGGTCTCTCTCGGTCTCTCCTATCCCTCTCTGTTTATCGTTTCAAGGAGATAAACGAATAAAAATTGTCTATCTGCCTGACGGTGTCTAACGGAATCGAAAAGCGACGAGTTTCGAGGACGATCTATTGGATTTTGCGCTCTTGTATTGCGATCTCGTTTCTGTATAAGAAGGCTATACTCTTCTTCTTTAACCTAACTATTCGCGTAGTTTCCCCGCAGCGAAACCGCGTAATCACCACGACGGTCGGTAGGTAATAAATGTAACGAGAGAAAAAAGGAAAGAAAAAAAAATAGAGAGAGAGAGAGAGAGAGAGAGAGAGAGAGAGAGAAAAAATTAAATGAAAAGAGAAAAAGAAAATCCGGAAGACCCCCTCGGGATCGAGCCAATAAACCGTGAAACGATTAATTGTAGATCGATCGTTCGAAAGTAACCAAGGAAACCAATCGAATACGATCGAGAAACTACGAATTATCGAATGCTGTATTACTCATGGATCGCGGTTCTCTTCTGACTGAATTTTTCGTTGGAATGTCGAATGAAAGAAAATATGAAAATAAATAAATGAATGAAATAAAATGAAAGAAGGTTCGAATAAAGGAGATAACAAACTCGATGAGGGATAATTACGATGGATAACGTATCGATGTTTCGTATTCGTGGAAAAACAAACGAATAAATAAATAAATAAATAAACAAATAAATAAATAAAATTACCGTCGATTTTCAACGGAACAATAATTCGTGACTCTCGATCAGAATTTATTAACGACGAGAGTATTATTCGCTCTTCGTAAATTCATCCCGACGAACTAGATCGACTTTAATGGATAAATAATTTCTCAAGCAGGTATTGATTGCAATGAAACAAAAAAAAAAGGAAATAAAACTAAAAACAACCAAGAAAAAAAACAACCTAATCGCAGAACAATTCGCTCCGCGTACGAACGAATAATAACGATGAAGATACGATATGGATAAGAAATAATAATAATAATAATAATAATAATAATAATAATAATAATAAAAAGAAAAGACAGTGCCGTGAAATAAAATCAAGGTTGATAATTAATGCGTGTTGATTAAAAGATGAAATAAAACCAAAAAAAAGAAAAAAGAAATCGATCGTAAAAACCTTTCAATTGGCCGTCATAAATTAGCACGAGAAATTCGAATTTATTTATTTATTTTGTTTTTCTTCCTTTCTTTCGTTGAAAATCTCAAATTTCGATTGCGTACTTACGTTATATCGCGGAAGTATAAATTTGATTTCGTATAATCTATCGATTCTCTACGTCTCATTTCGAGATTAAAATATTATTCGCTTTTATACGTCGACGGATCGTTCTCCTTTAAGACGAAAACTGACCTATCTCGAAGTTATTTTAAAGCCTCGCGTCGAGCTTCCTGGAATTAATATAGGTCAGAGATATACGAGAGCCAAAAGAATATTAAAAGTAACCGTATACCATCACACACACACACACACACGTGCGCGCGCGCGCGCACACACACACATATAGCACACAATGAAACGGTGTTTTTTGTTCGAGCTCCGAAGTCCGTAGTAGCTTCGAGCATGTTTGTTTTTATCCGTGAGATATCTTTGATGATGAATGAGAACGGTGTGTAAGTATTATGCGAATAATAATCTTCGCTCGGAACTTTTTCTTCTTCTTTTTCTTTTTCTTTTTCTTTTTCTTCTTCCTTTTTTTTTTTTTTTTTTTTTAAGAACGTACGGCTATTTCCGGGAATTACATATGTAGGTGAACGAGAAGTCAGTGGGTTAGAAATTATTATTATTTTTTTTTTTTAACGACGAGTCGTGGAAAATATAAGCTTGATAATTGATGAAAGTTGAGAAATATTTTCGTTAATTTTTTTTTTTTTTTTTTTTTTTATTTATGGTATTAATAAAAATAATACGTATATGTATATATATATATATAGATATATAGATATATACATAAATTATATTATTAAATATTGTTATTATATTCTTATATAATTAATCGTATTATCTTGTATATTTATTGTATACATATATAGTATATATTTATATCATTATATTATGTTTATATTGTTATGATATTTATCAATGAGAGAAAAAGAGAGAGAGAGAGAGAGAGAGAGAGAGAGAGAGAGAGATAACTATTATCAATAGTAACATTAAAAATCACGAAGTATTTTAAAAGATGAAGATTTCGAACCGATCATAAATTATTCTAATAAAATTTATTACTGTGGTATGATTTTATCTAAACTTATATAAAATTATTTATTTAATCTCTCTCTCTCTCTCTCTCTCTCTCTCTCTCTCTCTCTCTCTATCTCTCTCTCTCCACACTCTCTCTTTATCTGACGCACGACTTTAATAATCATTAACATAAATTCATGCAGACCGGCATAACAAAAAGAGAAAAAAAAAAAAAAACAGAAAACATTTTCGTTCGTTCGATCGATCGAAAATAATGGATTCGATTATTCTCGTCGTTGTAATCTGAAAGAAAAAAAAAAAAAAAAAGAGAGAAACGAAGAAGAAGAAGAAAAATGAAGGAAAAGGAATAATAAATCGTCCTTCGGTCTTTTCTTTATTTTTATCAAATCGGAATGATCCCCGACCACACGCAGTTGCGGTAATACCTAACTCGCGAAATGATCATGCTCGTTGCCGGATAATTCAACGATTTCGAACGTGCAGTAGTTGTAGACGAAGAAGAAGACGAAGAAGAAGAAGAAGAAAAAGAAGACGACGTGAAGTCGAGAAGGTGCCCGAAGGCACTCAGACATTTTTTTTTCTTTTTTTTTTCTTTTTTTTCTTTTTTTGTTCGAACACGCAAAAGGAAAAACGATCACGTGGGTGAAGCTTTTACTGTAAAACCCACGCGAGCAAGTACGTCGTACACGATGCACGTTTCCTTACGTTCGCGATGCCCACGCACAAGTTTTTCATTTTTCTTTTCTTTCCTTCGTTTCTTTTTTTTATTTTCTTTTTCTTTTACCTTTTCTCTTTTTTTTTGTATTGTATTGTCACATTCCTAACAGTTATTTTCGTAAGCTCGTGATAAAAAAACAATTTCGTTACCCTGGACGCAATTAAAATTATTCTTTTTTTTTTTTGAGAGAGAGAGAGAGAGAGAAGCATCTTTTTACTTCTTTTTCTCTTTTTTTCGTTTTCTTATACCAGAAATCAAACGAAAGTTCGTTTTGAATTTTGACTTCAATTGCAATTGACTTTAACGTAATTGATTATACGTTTAATATGAATCTCGTTGGCATGGTATCGCGAATACGAGTCTGTTATTTTATTTCAAATGAATCGATTGAGTTTTGGTATTAAAAAAACGTTTCTATCTGGTCCAACTAAGAAGATAAATAAATATCACGGAACAGACAATAATTGTGAGAACGCGAGAAAGAGAGAGAGAGAGAGAGTGAGAGAGAGATGCAGTTTTCTTTTTATTTTTATTTTTTTCTTAGAACGAATATTAGACGCTATTCGATGTAGACAAATTTCTGTCGTCCAAAAAAAAAAAAAAGAAAAATAGAAAGAAAGAAAAAAAAAATAAGAAGACAGAAAGAGCAACAAATCCAAAAATATACGTCAATGACGAGTACGGGAAAGAAAAGATATTTTCTGGAAGATATTTTTCCCCGAGTGAATTTAATAATACGTTCGATCGAGAGAGAGAGAGAGAGAAATATTTCGTCGGCCAAAAAAAATAATTACTCGGAGAGGAAAAAATAATAACAGAGACAATAACGACGAAGAAAGAAAGAAAGAAAGAAAGAATTACGGTTGAACAGAAAGAAGGAAAGACTGAAAAGACAGATAGAAAGGAATAAAGACTGACAGACAGACAGACAGACGGACGGACGGACAGACGGACGGACAGATAGACAGACTTGATATTAACGATCTTAACGATACCGAACGAGACAAAAGAATGGTAGTGGAGAGTTTAAAAATAGAGAAAGAACGAAAAACAAGGATAGAAAGGAAAACGTTACTCGGCACAAATTAGCTGTGATTATAACTGACGAGTTTGCGAAAAAGAAAAAAAAAGAAAAAGAAAAATAAGGGGAAGGAGTTATATACTAACAGCAAAGGCGGAAAGAAAAAGAGAGAGAGAGAGAGAGAGAGAGAGAGACATATACATATACATATATAGAAAAATAGAGAGAGAGAGAGAGAGAGAGAGGAAGAGAAAGAAATAGAAGTAGAGCGATCGATGAATCGGTGGTATGGCTCTGCTTTAACAACGTCAAGACAGAGAGAGAGAGAGAGAGAGAGAGAGAGAGAGAGAGAGAGAGAGAGAGACATCCCGAGGCAAATTCCTTCTGCTCGATGTAATTATTATTCGTTCGTGTTCGTTCGCGAGATGGATGGAAACTGTAGTAAATAGAACGGAAGGTGTCAAGCGTGGGACGGTGAGTGCAGATGGGTTCGCGGGACGAGAGAACGACTGCCGTTAATCGCCCGGCGCCTCATTTTCATTCCTAACGAGATCAACGAGAGAAAGAGAGAGAGAGAGAGAGAGAGAGAGAGAGAGAAAACAAATCATATAATGGATAAGAAAGAAAAGGGTTACCGACAAATGATAACGTCGTTACTTCATTGCGATCGATTCTCTGTTTCTTTACCTTTTTTTTTTTTTTATTATTATTATAAAATATTATCAAATAATTTTATAAGAATTATTATTCTGAATATAATAATAATAATATAATTTTTAAATAATACACACGTACACGTAAATAATACATTTACACACCTACACATAAAGAGAGAGAGAGAGAGAGAGAGAGAGAGAGAGAGAGAGAGAGAGAGAGAGATAATATATACACTTACATTAACTTTGAAATTGGAGGAAAAAGAGAAGAAAATTGAATTTTATTTATTTATTTATTTATTTATTTTTTTTTTTCCTAAAATGTAAACGTCTATTTCCATAAGTTTATATGGATAAACGTGTACGTACATATACATACATATATATATATATATATATATATATATATATATGTATATATGTATGTATGTATATACCTACAATACTTGATAATCAGATTTGAGATATCTTTCTGAGGAGTATTACGCTTAACGGTCGGTGGCAGATCAAAGAAAGGAAGCTTTCAAATTGGTGGGAGAAGGAAGTTAGTACGAGTATGTAAGTACTTACTCGAGAGAGTACGCATATAAATGGTTTAGAATGGTATATACGCAATCGTTGTGTATTACACGGGAACGAAGATGACAGGCGAGGATCGTGACGCGTAAGCAGATCGAGGAGAACGCATATATACAGGGTGTTCCCGTTCGACTTTGAACCCACCTATACAAATAATTAACGATATTTGGATTTTAACATTAAACGAGAATATGACAAATGAAGAGATCGAAAAATTTAAAAAGAAATATATGTGTGTGTTCGATTCGAAAAATTTTTTTTTTAAAAGGGTCCAACGAAATTCCTCGACATTGTTTACAATTATTAAAATTCCGAATCGATTCGAATCGGACACCCGGTATAATAACGTAGATATAAGTCAAGCAGTAGAGATCGGCCTTCGTTTGCTCTTATTTTCGTACCCTTTTTTTTTTTTTTTTCCTTCGTCGTCGTAATCATCATTATCATCATCATCATCATCATCATCGTCATCATCTTTTTACTTTGCATACTCTGCTACGGTGGAATCTTACAATCAGACGATGATGTGACTCATCTCTATCTCTATCTCTCTCTCTCTCTCTCTCTCTCTCTCTCTCTCTCTCTCTCTCTCTCTCTCTCTCTCTCTCTCTCTCTCTCTCTCGACGAAGGCTTGTTTTAGCTTATCTTACGGGTTTCTTGTTCTTAAAGTATTTTCTTACCATTCTTTTTTATTTAATCTCTCTCTCTCTCTCTCTCTCTCTCTCTCTCTCTATTTTTCTTTTTCTCTTTCTTTTTCTCTCTCGAACGAACGCATACATTCTGCAACTGTAACGCATAATTATTTTTCTCGGTTACTTTATTTTCTTATATATAAGTAGTACATATATATATATATATATATATATATATATATATATATATATCTGCCTATGCACGTATAGGTCAAGGTTCACTGATGTCACTAGTCCGATTATCGTTCCAAAAGATTTTATCCCGTAGTCCTTCCATCTCTTAAGAATCTTCATGTTGGTACGTGTAGCCTCGATGAAAAAGGAGAAAAAAAATTTTTTTATTTCCTAGACGGCCTTTCCGCGGCTCTCGAAGTGGTATTTTGAAACCGTGAGAACAGAAAACTTTTCGCGAATGAGAGAGAGAGAGAGAGAGAGAGAGAGAGAGAGAGAGAGAGAGAGAGAGAGAGAGAGAGAGAGAGAGAGAGAGAATGATCTTATCCAGTGGCTTTACGGGAGTCGTTTGTGGTAAACGCGACAAATTTCTGTGATGTCGTGACGTCTTTGTAAGATGATCGGTAGACTTTATATGACGTGAAACATTTTTTTCTTTCAGGTATGCCGTTGTATGGATCTTGACCATAACTACGCCAAGCTACAAGGTTACTATAGTTCGTTTTAAATTATTATTATTATTATTATTATTATTATTATTATTATTATTATCCTCATCGGTATCGTTACATACGCATATATATATATGATATATTTATATATATATATATTACGTCTAGATTAAATTAGATGTATTATATATATATATTTTATTTTTTATTATTATTAATTTATGATTTATGAAGTTACATTAATTTTCATATCATAACACTGATAATTTTTATATTACTTTTATCCACTTTATATAACGTTGATTAACTTCTTTTCTCTCTCTTCCCCCCTTTAAATTTCAATTTCTTGAACTTTACGACGTAATCGAATGAAAGATCCTTTTATCGAACGTACGTATCGCGAAATTGAATCGCACTACGTCGTTCTCGTAGTAAACATAAAAACATAGAAATTCATAGAATACGGCTTAGATCGTGAAACGGAAATTTTCTATTGAAAAGGCGACGAGTTTGGAGAGTCCGGTTATCGACGGGAATAACGAGGAAACGTCATTGGAGGAAACTACCGAGGATTATTGGGCAGGAAGCGGATCTGGACCGGAGGACGAGCTGTCGTTGCAAAATGAAACGAGAGAAGCTTTGACACACGAGGCGAGCGATCACGACGCGGTACGTATCATTCGTAAAAAATGACATTACGATGAGATACGATTAAACTTTCGTTTAATGAGAATTCTAAAATGGTGTAAAAGTTCTTGAAGGTTTTCGAAGGGAAGAACTTTTAAATATCGATCGATCGTTTATATATTTAGAAATACTTTTCCTTTTTTTTCTTTAAGCTTGCTATTAAATAACAATATATAATATAATCGGTATGCTCGAAGCGTTACGATCTGAAAGAGAAACTCACTCGTGAACTATTGGGTCCACCCTGTATTTGTCTATAATATATATAAAGCGTGCAACGCGCGCGCGCACACACATATATATAAATATATAAAAAGATAATGGGGCAATGGAACTGTAAACAATTTTCCCATATCTTGCGATTAACGCTGGCGTGCGATGAAAATCGTGAAAACTTTTAAAAAAAAAAAAATAAAAAAACGAACGAGAGTTGTAATAGAAAAAAAAAAGTTACGAACGTGCGCGTCTTAAAGTTTTTTCGTCCGAGATCAATGAGCGCCACGTTTAATCGGTGAACGGTTTTCGTTCGTAGAGGATGATCGACGAACGATAAAAAGTGGACGACTACGACGACCATGATCTAAAAAATAATAATAAAAAAATAAAAGTAAAAAACGGTCGATGAAGTAAGTGAAAAGAAAACAAACAAAAAAGAAGAGATGGATAGCCGCATCATCGTCCACACCTCTTATCTTCTAATACACTTCTTCTTCAACCCCCCCCCCCCCCCATTGGCAAATAATAATAATCGATCGATATGTACGGTTATACCTCGTTAAACTTCATACATTTTCTTTCATCTGTTCCGTTCGAATAATATTTCGCTTATCGTTTCTTACTCTTTCTTTTCCTTTTTCTTTTTTAAATCTTGTTCAAATGTCTTTTCCGTTTTCTCGTTAAAATTTTTTTTTTAAATTTCTTTCTTCGCTCTCTCTCTCTCTCTCTCTCTCTCTCTTTTTCTTCCCTTATTCTCCGAGGATAGGCGATATTTTATTTGTATATACGTTTTATTTAAATTCGTCGCGAAAATAAAGATGAAAAAAAGTTGTTACGAGACTCCCGATTAGTTATATATATGTGTTTGTGTGTGTGTGTGTACATACATGTTCTATACTAACGTAATAAATTGAAATGGCTTTCACGCAAACGCAAACGGATTTATGCGACAAGTAAGTACTTAGGAGAGAGACTCGATTTAAACGATACCGATCGAGAGTCATGGAAAACGTACGGGATCGAAATGCGGTCTGCCTTGACCTTCTGTAGTAGTTGGAATAGTTTCGAGACAGCGAAAAAGGAGGAGGAAGAAGCAAAGGGGAAATAGAAATCAATGACTCAGATTATTCTAGTCGTTCCTACGAGATTATCCCGTTTAATTCATACGGTCGATATACACTTCGATATATTGTTGTAATAATCTTTTCAATATTATCGAACATTATTTATATATCGATATATGATATATGATTATAATATATACAAACGATTCAATATTTTCTCTATTTTTTTTTTTTTCTTTTTTATATTCCTCTTTTCTTATATCCTTCGATCGTTCAATTAAAGGATTTCTTCGCAAAAAATTACGACGTGTATCTTTGCCATGGAAATTGTTGGTTCATTCATTTTTTTTTTTTTTTTTTTTTTTTTATAAGATCTCTTCAGAAAAAATTACGACAAAAAAATTAATGCGACCGCATAAATCGTTAATTTATTTCTAAAAATAAAATACATATCATCGATAACATTATTTCTAATGTCTTTTTGCAATTACATGTACGTCATACATGTACATATATATATATATATATATATATATATATACATATTTATTTATTTATTTATTTATTTATTTATTTATTTAGACCGGAAACGAAACGGGTTTCTCGTCCATTCGGACATAACGGATTAGCAGAAATGACACCTGGATTTAATCACGGAAACGATATCACTGGCGTTTCTCTTTCAAGCGATATCATCGTCTAATGACTTACGACTTTTCCCTCTCTAGCGGGAGTAACTATGCAACTAAGTGCATATCTAATCATCGATGCGAATTCCCATCGGTTTTATCGATCTTCCGTTATCGATAGGCGCGTGTCACTCGAACGAAGATGACAGAAAAGGGGAGAAACGTGGATTGGGAAGTGCGTTTTTAAATATCGCGCGAAACCGACAGCTGATAATAATAATAATAATAATAATTATAATTATTATTATTAATTATTATTATTATTATTATTATTATTATTATTATTACTATAAGAGGTTAAAATTTCGAGTTCGCGATTTTTTACGGGCTGTGAATAAAAATTGGCTCTAAGTCGTCGTCGATTTTGTCAGCGTTCGACGAACGTCTCGAGTTATTTCGCGCCTAGGGAAATATAGAAGAAAAAAAGAATAAATAAATAAAATAAAGAGAAAAGGCAGAAAATAGAAAAAGGAAAGAAAAAAGTAAAGACAAAGGTGGAATTCTCGAACGACATCGATCACGATTCTCGATTCCGTTCGTATTTTACGATTATCATTACCGACGTAGGGACGCTCAGATGATCGGTCGGCGTCCGATCTTTATCACAAAGGGGAACTTCAATGATCCTTACTCCGTTAACGTCTTTGGAAACGACAAAGAGGAATAAAAAGAGAGAGAGAGAGAGAGAGGAATCGTGGATTGCCCGGTAGAAACGGTTTTTAAAAAAAAAAAAAAAGAAAAGAAAAGAAAAGATTCGAAAATATCGTGCCGAGTTCTCATTTACGGTAAAAGGAAGAGGATTGCGAACGGGGGTGGGTGGGTTGACGGGGTGAGGGGTGGTGATTGTTGGAGATCAGGAAACAGGGGAAACGCGTTTGGTAGCGAGTTAGAACGGAGGAAAGGAACGAAGGAACAAACGTGCCGAGTATGGTCCCCCATAAACGCGATTTCAACACCCTCCTACTATATATATATATATATATATATATATATATATATATATATATATATATATATATCATCCATCGTTCGCCATGGCCATTCTTTGCTCCACAATATTTTCTCTCGTTTACTCTTTTCCTTCGCGAAATTCCAGAAACATGGCTCAAAAGTGGAATCCGTGAAAGGCAATAATTTCTCGCTGGAATGGAAGTGAACCGAGGGGAAAACAACGACTTTAAGAGCTTTCTGACGAGAAAGTGGAATATGGCGAGAGAGAGAGAGAGAGAGAGAGAGAGAGACAGAGAGAATAAGAAAGATAGAAAGAGATAGAACGAGCGAAGAAGAGTAAGAGAAATAACATGCTTCTGTTTCTTCATGACTATAAAGGCATATGAAGGTTGTTTGCAACTTTTTAGTGGTCGGAACGTTTACCACCAACCACGTGCCTTCCTCCTCCTCCTCCTCCTCCTTCTCCTCCTCCTCATCCTCCTCCTCCTTCGTTTTCATTTTTTCTTCCTCTTTCTCCTTCGAGTTTCCTCACCTGATTCGTCCGAGTAGGTGTCTACACACTCGGCGTACAACATCGTTCCGACAACCTGACAAAAGATCATTCCTCTTCTCGTACCCTCATCCTTTATATTTTTTATTTTTATTTATTTACAATTTTTCTTCGTTTTCATACTTTTATACTCGTTCCTCCTCGTTCTCGGCTTCGTCTTTGTCTTCATCTTCTTCTCGTTCTTCCTCTACGTCTTCGTCCTCGTCTTCGTCTTTGTCTTCGTCTACTTCTTGCTTCCTCTTCTACTTTCTACGTGGTAGTATTTTAGTACTCGTACGTACGTATCCGAGTATCTACACGTCGAACGAGCTGAAAAGAGATAGCATAGTGCATACACGAGCTCGTAAAGCGTTAGTCACGCGTTGCTCGTGCCTCGTGTTTT
Organism: Dolichovespula saxonica; assembly: GCA_911387935.1. Lineage (NCBI taxonomy): Eukaryota > Metazoa > Arthropoda > Insecta > Hymenoptera > Vespidae > Dolichovespula > Dolichovespula saxonica. The sequence goes on along the minus strand of OU426994.1, from coordinate 3,263,858 downwards.
TCGAGGGCTTCCACGAGAAACGGAGTATGAGAGAGAGAGAGAGAGAGAGAGAGAGAGAGAGAGAGAGAGAGAGAGGAGAGTCTTCTCAAGAACGATCTCTTCTTCCTCTTCCTCTTTAGCATCATCACGACTTCGTACCATTTCCATCTACACATTGCTGTTCTTCAATGCTGTTCTTCCTACTCGGTAGCGATTTGTCGATCCTAAGGTTAAAGGGACTCGTTAACTTAGGTCAAAGGTCTTAGTTTGCTGCTCGAGAGAGAAAGGAAGTGAGAGAGATAGAGATACGTACAGATAGAGAGAGAGAGAGAGAGAGAGAGAGAGAGTGATCGTTAGGTGATCCAAGAGGAATGGGTGACGATGTGATGTTTGATGATTTATGAGAAAACATTATACACTCCGTCCATGTAAATACGTAGGTAGATTTGTTACGTATTATTATTACGTATTTTATTTATTTTCTTTACATATACACGCATATTATATTGTATCTCTAATTGTATATTAGTACGATTAGTTTTGATACTTATATACGTGGTTTGATATATTCCACGATTACGTGTCCGTGTTAAATTGGTCCGTTAGGTTAAAATCGATAATTTCGATAATAAATTCGTTTTCATTCGTATCGAACGTTCGATATATAATATAATTCGTTTGATATTTATTTATCGTGATATATATATATATATATATATATATATATATATATATACATATATAAATATTTATGTATTTATCTAAATCGATCTCTAATCTTATTTATTTTATCATTTAATGAGTATGAATTTTTTTTTTTTTTTTTTAAACGATCGACGACCCCCTACGATTCTCGAAAACGATTCTCGATTTTTTACGCTTATCTATTCAGAAACAAATCGATCCCCGATTAATGTTTCCCACGTTAATAGAAATGTCGTTATAATCGTACGTAAGTAAAGGTGAGAATTGACGTGATTTCTTTTTAAAATTCATTCGTAGGTCGTGTACGTGGGAGAAGGAGGAGCATACGTTCCAGTACCATCATTAAAGAATCGTCCGTTAAGCCCGAACCTTCAAGCTTTGCAAACTCTTCAGGGTCTTCAAGGATTGACAGGTGGGGGTGGAACCGGAGTGGTGGCCGACGAAGAATGGCGTAGACATCCTGAAACCTGGGACAGGGAACATCGTAGGTACAGACCGAACACTACCAGAGTACAACGTGAGTATATTCAAATTTAATAAAATTTATTATTATATTAACGGGAAAAATTTATTTCATTGTTATTAACATTATCATCGTTATTATCATTATGATTAATCTTTAAATCGATCCATAAAATTATTCCATAGAGCTGGTACATTACTTTCCTTTTTTATTTTTCCTTTTACAAGTATCGTTATCAGCCAATTTTTTTCGAATATAATCATGAAATATTATTATGATCAATAATATTTTTATGTGATACAACGAGCGATACGTCGTCCCAACGAATTCGAAAGAAAACGACGATAGTTTCGTTATCGAACGAAAATAAAATTTCGTACGAACGATAATTATTATCGTACGAAACAAAATGGAAATGATATTTTTAATCGTACGTTTGGACTGATATATAAAAAAAAAAAAATCAATAAAAAAAAAAATTGGAGCGATGGTAATTAGTCGAAACGATCGATCGATCGTCGAAAACGCAAAACGATGCTCTCTCTCTCTCTCTCTCTCTCTCTTATTATTATCGAAACATTCTTCAACAATATTTTTTTTTTCTTTTTAAATCGATCCTCGACGTATCGAAATTATTTTCGATAATCGTTACCGACTCGTACGGGAAAAAAAAAGAAAATAAATAAAACACGTTTCTTCGACATTATTTCGCACTGAGCACGCGAAAGGAATAACAATTATCGCGAATCATAGGACAATAAAATAAATAATAATAATAATAAAATAAAATAAAATAAATAAGAACGACGAGTAACGACCACAAAAAAAAGAGAGAGAAGAAAAACAAGGAAAAAGAAATATTTTTAACGAACCGAACGTCGTCGTCATTAGATTGATTAGAAACGAGCGAGGATGATCGATTGAATGTAAGAAGGGATATGCGAGTAAATAGAAAGAGAAGTAAAATTTCGAGTGTGATGGCGAATGGCTACCGTTAGAGTACGGGCAATTAAAACGGTGTCGGGAAGTCGTAGAACGTTGCTGACACCAAAAGTAGAAGGGATAGAAGTTTAGCACGCCTTCTTCACGATCCTATTCACGGTAATCTCTCTATCTCTATCTCTTTCTACCTCTCTATCTATCTATCTATCTATCTACCTCTCTTTACCTTCTCTTTTGGGATCAACGACGTGATCTACGTTCGGCCTCGCTGTTAAAACAGTGAAGACGATGTTCGACCGTAGAAAATCAAAGTTAATTTAATCCGGGATTACGGAAATGTGATACCGTGTAATCGATGATAATTGGAATGTTCTTACTTAACCTAAGCATTTTACAAATTTTTCATTGATTCATTAAGAAGAGAGATAGAGATAACCAAAAAATAATGAAGATAGAAAGAAAAAAAAAAAGAAAGAATGCAAAAATTGTTATCGATCGAATCGTGATACACATACGCGCGTACACACACACACACGCACACACACACGCACGCACATTCACGCACATACACACATTTATATATAACATACCGAATTTACCGTTGGGATAATTTAATGATTACTTTGATAACGTCAAATCCGATCGATAATAATAACATCGTGTGTGTATCCACCGTCGGGATTATAAATGATAGAAAAAAAAAAAAAAATTGTTAATCCGACGTGTTCAACCTTCTCTACAACTAGTTTACAAAGTTTTTCATCGTGGAATTAATTATTTTCATTGGCTGTTCGATATAAAAAAAATATATATATATATTAATAAAAGAATCGAGAAAATCGAAAAGAAAAAAATAAACGAACCAAATAACCGCGTACGGGGATGGATCCTGGAGATAAGTCGAGGATTATTTAGGTGATTTTGTTTTCTACGAGGATGAAAACAAAAACAAAGATAAGGAAATAAATAAATAAAGAAAGAAAGAAAGAAAGAAGGAAGGAAGGAAGATAAAAAAGAAAAGTATTGTCGATTAGAAGATCGAAGATATCTGATCGATCGTTCTCTTTCTTTCTTCTTCTTCTTCTTCTTATTTTTCAAAGGAGGAGGAGGTGAAGGAGGAGGAGGAGGAGGAGGAGGAGGAGGATGCGCAAACGATCGTCGATGAGCGTGCGAAAAGAGAAAAGGCACGTAGTTATAAATGATAGATGCCAAGGCACGCGGTAGGAGAGATAGAGATAGATAGAAATAGATATAGAAAGAGAGAGAGAAAGAGAGAGAGATAGAGATCCTCTATCTCTCTCTCTCTCTCTCTCTCTCTCTCTCTCTCTCTCTCTCTCTATAGTAAGTTCAATGAAGTCGTAAAGACGGCCGCGATGCACCGCGGGAACTTAAGGCCACCCGCGGTATCGTCAATTATGCGAAAGAAGGACCATTAACTTTAATGTATCCTCCTGGTATATACATGCAAAGATTATTACATACTTTCTCATCCCCATATACATATGTTAGATAAATAAATCGTGTGTAATTCTCCATTTATCCAATTTTTCCTCGTTATTACGTTAAACGTCTATTAATAATAATACCGAGTATTGATTAACTCGACATCGTCGATTTTCGTACGTCAAAGCTTTAATAATCCACTTTTTTCTTTTTTTTTTTTTTTCCTCATCATCCGTTCGTTTTACTTTTCCGCAGCCGTTTGCTCGTTGCCGGTTTCGTTGCATTTTAAAAAATCCCAACCTAAAAAGAAAAAAAAAAAGAAAATAAAAAGAAACCGACGAATCTCGGTCATTTTCCTCTCTTCGCTCTTTTCCTCCCTTCTTCTTCGTCATCGTCGTCGTCATCTTCCTTTTCGTTTTCCTTCTTCCTCTTTTTCCCCCCCTCTCTCTCTCTCTCTCTCTCTCCCCTAACCCTCCCTCGCCGTTGGTTTATCATCGAGCGCATATCGGCGTTGGGCAATACCGTTCTATTGTCTAGGCGGCGTCGTTTTACCGGACAATGAACACAAAGCATGCATCCGCAATTCTAATAAGCGTGCCTCTGTGGTGTATGCAAGTACGTTTAACGTATAGACAGAGAGAAAGAAAGAACGAATGAAAGAGATAGAGATAGAGATAGATAGATAGATAGAGATAGAGAGAGAGAGAGAGAGAGAGAGAGAGAGAAGAAAAGGAAGAGAAAAAAAATTAAGTGAAAGAAGATGTTGTTCGAAAATGCGCTCGTATAGACGGACGCAAAAACAGAAAGACGGAGAGAGAGAGAGAGAGTGAATGAGGGTAGAGAGAGAGGAGGGGGGTAAGGAGGTGTAGAGGACGTTGGCGTGGAACGAAAAGTTGTATCATCGGAGATGAGGACGTCCCTTCGAGTGAGACTATCTTCATCCTCCATCTGGCATATCTTTTTCTTTATCCAACAACTCACTCGCGAGGATTACATCGTGAACGATGTAAACGGTTGCTTATCTATCACGAAGTGCGACTACGAAGGGACGAAGATGACGACGACTACTACTACTACTGACTACTACTACTATTGCTACTACTCTACTACTACTACCACACTACTCTACTACTCACCCTAACGAAACGCTTTACACTTTCACTAGTCATAGTCGCGACCTCTTTTTCTTGACGAGCCTTCACGGTCCTATTAACACAACGAAATATCGATTCCGGCCGAACGATTTTCAAAAATTGACGCTTTAGAAGGTCTTCGGAAAGATTTTTCTTTTTTCTTTTCTCTCTCTCTCTCTCTCTCTCTCTCTCTCTCTCTCTTCTATCTCTCTTTCTTTTTTTTTATGTCGATAACGCGAGTTAATTCTTCTTCCTTTTCTTCTTCTTCCTTTCTATCTTTTTTTATTCATTTTGTTTTTCTGACTTTTCTTTATATATATATATATATATACGATAAATTATATATATATACGATAAATTATATATATATATAAATCAATATTATAATTATATATATATAAATTAATATTATTTATATATATATATATAATTATATATATAAAATAAAATTATATATATATATAATAAATATATATATATAAATATAAATTATATATATATATAAATATAAATTATATATATATATATATATATATATATATAATTATATATATAAAATAAAATTATATATATATATATAATAAATATATATATATAAATATAAATTATATATATATATAAATATATATATAAATTAAAATTATATTATATATATATATATAAATTAAATTATATATATATATATATATATATATATATATATATAAAATAAATATATAAATATATAAATATATAAAATAAATATATATATATATATATATATTAAATTATATATATATATATATATATATATATATATAATAAATATATATATATATACGATAAATTCGTTGCATAATTGTACATAAAATGCATAATTGCATCGTACGGGATGACTTCGGATATCATCTCGACGAACGAGGTTCCGTCGTTCGGAATGAGAATCACTTTTGTCGAAAAAAAAAAAAGAAAGAAAGAAAGGAAAGAAGAACGAATAAATTTTGATCCCATAAAATCGATATATCGATTTTAATTGAACGATTTACAAGATGAACGAGCATAGGGACAGGAGAGATCTCCTTCGACGATGTACGTTTATTTTTTCTTTTCGTTTTTTTTTTCTTCTTCTTCTTCTTCTTCCTCTTTCCTTTCCTTTTCTTCTCTTTTCGCATAGGAAATTTGCCACGCGATCGTGTAATTTCGTATTTTTCATTCGTCGACTTACCTTTCGATTTTCCAAATCGATCCACGAAATGGATTTTCCTTCGACGACGTTAATTTTTTTTTCCTTCCCATCTATTTCTTCAATACGAGAAATGTTTAACTCTTAACGTACGTAATTGTACACACATATATATATATAAATATTTTTTTTGTTTCAGACATCGAAGCGGAATGCCAGGACGATTACATGAAAATCAGGATCGGTTTTAATGGATCCTTCACTGGATTACTCTACTCGGCAGGTAAAGTGACACTGCAGGATATTCCAATTACCCTGTTGATCCTTCGAAGAGCTATAACGATCGAACGAGACGATATAAATCGTGTAACGCGATTGATCGCGATCGATCCGATCGATGGTGGATCGATTTGCTCGGTTGTACCGTCGGATAGATGGGGATTACTTAATCGGAATTTAACTCGAGGGTTGTGATTCGAATCTTCCCTACGTTATACGGGTTCGTCTTAGGGACAATCGGATTTAATTACAGGATACTCCTACGATCCGGACTGCATGTACGTTAACGGGACGGGACGCGATTACTATGAATTTTATATCCAATTGAATCGATGCGGCACCCTGGGCGAGAACACTCATCATCAGGACAGCAGAAAGAATCCCACGGTACGTAGATCGGTGCGAATGAACGACGGAGAACGAAAGATAAATTAATTGATTTAAAAATAAAAAAAAAAGAAAAAGAAAAAGTGCACTTTTAATGAGAAATCGATATCGTCCGCGGTACGTCCGTTGATCGTTTTCGATCGACGATACGAGATAAAATAAGTAAGAGGCTCGTCATTGTTCGATCTTTTGCACCATAGAAAAATCTCATGTGGAACACCGTCACCGTCCAATACAATCCGTTGATCGAGGAGGAATTTGACGAACACTTCAAAGTCACCTGCGAGTATGGCTACGATTTTTGGAAGACCGTGACCTTTCCATTTTTGGACGTTGAGTGAGTTCGTTTATTTTTATTGATTTATTTCATTAATAACGACCGATAAATTTTTTTCGACTGATTTATATTATCCAAAATAAATATATAAATATATGAGATAAATAATAATAATATATATATGTATGTATATAATAATTAAATATATGAACCGTTTAGTTCGAAAGTGGTTGTAAGTCCATTTTTTTTTTTTTTTTTGTAAACATGCTATATCACATAATTTGTGATTAATTTAGCATAAACTTTTCATTTACGATTAGTTAATATAAAATATCTCAAAAATGGCAATACTTCGTTCAATTTAAAAATCGAAACCGATAAAAGGAATTGCGTAGCGATCGATTATGCCAACCATTAATTTAATCGAAACAACGAAAAATGGGCTTGCATCGTTATCAAAATAAATGAATAATAAATATTTTAATAAAATCGATATAATCGATTTATATTTAACAATAATAAGGTATCGAAGATCATACGTTTTGATATATAAGATGCCAATGACAAGGTCTACGAAGATCTCGTGAGATGAAAGAAATCGTTCGGATAAAATGATATCCCGATATAATAGTCGAAATAATCGATCGATCGAATCGATCCTAAGATAGATCCCATACTCTCTTCGTATCCGTCCGTTATCCAACACCGTGGAATCGATGTTGTTCGGATACCGTGAGATAACGGTGGACACGTTGGGATCGTTGGTAATTTCTATAGCAAGAACGTCTCCTTCTCAGGGTCGCCACGGGAAATCCCGTAGTCTTCACCCTCCAGCCACCGGAGTGCTACATGGAAATCAGATACGGTTACGGGACCACTGGAACTAGAGTGGCTGGACCAGTTCGCGTTGGTGATCCCCTGACTCTCATTATCTACATGCGCAGCAAATACGGTACGGTTGATTATTAACCTATCCTTTAGTTTTCTTCGCGATCAAACTTAAGCGCACGCGTCATACGCGTATTTTCATTTTTGTGCGTTAAGGTATACGGTTAACTCGTCATTTCCATTCCGCATCGTCCGATCCGACCGCATGCGGCCGTCTTATATTACACACTATCCTTATATTATTTTTTTACATTGTATCGTATACGGGGTTTAAACCAATGAAAAATTTATCCTATATGACTTTATACATACGTACGTATATACATACGTACGTATATATATATATTTTTTTTAGTCGATAGAAATAAAAGTTAAAGACGATTGGAAGGAACGCGTCGTGATAACGAAACTGGGTATCTCGTTGATGTCGATAGAATCGATATTAAAGGGGCGAACGATTACGATCCCCTACCCCCCCCCCCTAACCCCCTCTCCAACTACGTTAGATCTCGATAAAAATGATCATCGTCCGTTTATGCCCGTAGATGGTTTCGACATAGTCGTAAACGATTGTTACGCCCACAACGGTGGGAACAAGAGGATCCAACTTATCGATCAGTACGGATGTCCCGTCGACGACAAACTTATCAGCAGATTTCGTGGATCCTGGTCTGAGAGCGGTCTATTCGAGACCCAAGTGTTCGCATATATGAAAACGTTCAGGTTTACGGGCTCCCCGGCATTGTACATCGAGTGCGACGTTCGTATGTGCCACGGTCGATGTCCGGTAAGAGGATCGTAATCAAGAAAAAAAAAAAAAAAAATAAATAAATAAATAAATAAATAAGAAAGAGAGAAACAAAATTTTGTACAAGATGAACGATCTTTGTCCGTTACATGGTTCATTTTTAACGTTGGAACTTTCAGAGTCAACCGTGCCATTGGAGGAACGCGAAAAATGTTGCGAAGAGATCCGTGTCCGATATGATAGGCGGACCTACGACACCTGCCACGAGTTTGTCGGAAAACGTTAATCTATTTCAATCTCTTCGGGTACTTCAGGAAGGTGAAGTTGACACCGAACTGTTCCAAAACTCTACCACCGCTTCTCGCAATGGTAATATAAATGTAAAATACACGTAATGATTTATAATCGATAAATTTTATTCTCGATTGAAATCAGTCAGTTTCTTGCGACGATATTAAATCGCGCTTAAGATTGTCGATGCGCTTAAATACGTGAAATTAATTTTCAGGTCCGAACGATACCTCGAACGACAGAGTGTGCTTGAGATCGAGCGTGATGAGCACCATCGTAGGATTGGGCTGCGGTATAATATGTTTATTGTCCGGCACATTGTTGGCTATGTGCTCGAGAATGCGACGACAGGCGCGAGAAAAATTGCTCTCGGATAGCATAAGCTATATGACGCACAAGGGTAGAATTAATTAAGTGGTCCTGGGTGAAAATATATCGACGGGGAGGGGGGCGGGCGGGGGGGTGTTAATTTCGTTCTTTCTTCCCGCGGTTCTCGCGATTACGACGAAGATTTCTCTTTTACCGACGGAGATCGGTAAAGTAGGGTTGGGAAGGGGATAAAAGTAAAGGGAGAAAAAAAAAAGAAAGAAGTGAAAAACCGAAACGAGGATTCGTCGGTAAAACAGTAATCTGCATTGCCGTGACTCGATGTTACGTGACGTCGACCGTTCAACGGGAGGGACGAACGATTAAGGAGAATCGAACGTGAATTTTTTTTCTTTTTTTTTTTTTTTTTTTTTTTTTTTCTTTATTGTCTAAATGCGAGCAGCGAGTAAGCAGCAAGTTTTAACACGCCACTTCGACGAAAGACTTTAGTATTTTAGTGTGCCTAACGATACAACAAGATAACGCCTTAACAACATTAATTTACTATTTAGTTTAACTCTCATATTATATTATAATTCATTAATACTCAAGGACGAGGTGCGCGTAAAGATTACGAGCGACGACCTCGGTACTTCTTATTATTTTTATTTTTATTTTTATTTTTATTTTTATTTTTTCTTTTTTTTTTTTTTTTTCCTTTAACTCGATTTGTTTTTCACGTTTTCATCGAAGAAAACGTTTCCGCCGATAAAGTAGAGTTCTACCGGTAATGTAGTAATCGATCCGAGTTTCGAAATCATTTTTACTCGTGATATCGAACGAGTGCTCTTCGATTTCGTTACTTCGTGAAAATTTTTTTCTATACTATTTGATATCTTCTTTTTTCTATTTTCTTTTTTTATATATATATATATATATGTAATACCTGCGCTCTTTGCGACGACGTAGATCGATCTTTCTCTCTTTTATCCCTTTTTAAATCATAATCATAAGAATTTTAACGGCAATCCGATCGCTTATCGTGCGTCGGTACTAGCGATAATATTAGTTAACGAGAACTTTGCCAGAATCCTCGGTGTGTATCGAGTTAGTTCTTAAAAAAAAAAAAAAAAAAATGGAAATCACCTACTCTTACCGTAATTTCGGGAAATTTTAACGCGAGCGATATACGCACGTTCGTAGGTATTTTATCGATCATCCTACGTTGACAATAATCATAAGTTTCGAACGTTATTGATCGGTATGATCGAGAACGTAAAAATTACACGTAACATTTGAAATGTATCCGAGGATAAGTTACCGTGAGTCGGTAATTATTTCAAGTAAGCAAGTCTTCGCGATAGGAGCCATCCCTTTGATCAAGGGCCACACGACGACAATTCTAAATGTTTACGCGAATAATTGTTAATTTTAAAATTAAGCATTCATTCGTTATTATACGATATCATAATTAATTGATCGATTAATTACACTTAGGATTATATAATGGCTAAAGTAAATATGTTAATGCTCGAACCCTGATCTCTCATAAAAAATATTACAAGAGAGAAACGAAAAAACGAACGTACATGAGAGACGACAAAAATTATATTGGAGAAGGTAAAAGGATAAGAAGGAGGATGAACGAAAAAAAAAAAATAAAATACGAAGAAGGAGAGAAAGTAACAACAGACGCGCTTAGAACGTACGGCCAGTGAGGATTAAATAATATTTCGTTGACGTGTGAGTGCAAAGAATAGAAAGAAAAACAAACGTAAGATAATAATAATAATAATAATAATAAGAAGAAGAAGAAGAAGAAGAAGGGGAAAAAAATGAAAAGCATACGCAACTCGTATTAGCTCGTTTTATTTCATTCAAATTTTTTAACGTCCACGCGAAATATTAATTTCCCCTCCTGGTCGTTTCTTATTATATACACAACGCGCATACACATGCAAGCAGCATGCAAATAGTAGCGTGTAAATGCCTTTCGATTTTCCGTCCTAAAAAAAAAAAAAAAAGAAAAAAAAATAAAAAAAAACAAGAAAAAAAAGAACTCCGTCCGTACGATACCCTTTCGCTTATATATATCTTTTTTTTTTTTATTTTTATTTTTTTTTTATTTATTTTTTTTTTTTTTGCTATCGGGAAGACATCAGGATTCATGCGATTAAGGATTAATTAGTTATTACTTGTAAATATAGCACTACGTCGATTAACTCATGATATTTATGATTAAGCTCGTGTGTAACAAGGTTTTTCCAATAAACAGTAGACGGAGAAATGAATTTCTCTAATGGCTCGTTGTTACGTTAACTTTCTTTTTTTTTTTTCATGTTATTCACACACTAGCGAGGCGTACGCATCTTTTTTATTTTTTATTTTCTTTTATCCGTACATAAACCCACAAGCGATTATGATAATAATTGATGTAACGATCATACTTATTCACCGTTTCTCTTCTTTACATTTTTAATTTTTTTTCTTTTTTTTTTTTTTATTTCTTTTTTTAACGAAAATTATACATCACCGCATCGACGATCGAAAATGAAATTCTGACGAAATTCACTTCCCGATAATTGGACACATATTCGTCTTATAAAAGAAAAAGCAAACGAAAAAAAAAAAGAAGTTTAAAGGAGAAGAAGAAGAAGAAGAAGAAGGCTCGTTCGTTTTTCAAACATTTTCTACATACGAAAAAGTAGGTCTAATGGAAGGGGACGAGCGTGACGGCGGGGTGGGGTGGGGAGGGGGGGCGGGAAGGGTAGCGGGAAGGGTGGCGGAGGAGAAAGAGAGTCCTACCTGAAAGTCGATTTTGAAAAATTCCTAAACAGACCGACCGCTTACGTTTGCTCACGGAACGGAACGGAACGGAACGGAACGGAACGAATCGTGTTTTCCAAACAGCACATCTTTCACCGTCCAAAACGACGAGGTCGAATACGACGATTACCAGAAGAAAAAGAAAGAAAGAAGAGAAAAAAAAAAAGAAACCAAAAGAAAGAACTGAAAAGAAAAGAAAAGAAAAGAATAGAATAGGAAGGCGGCGAACGACGATTTGGAAAGTCTTTCAAAAATGACGACGATGTCGGTCTCTCTCTCTCGCGCTAACTCGTCGGTGTCTCAATGAAAATCGAAAGAAAGAAAGAAAAGAAAGAAAAAAAAAAAAAAAAAAGAAATAAAAAGGAAAAAGAAAAACGAAGCCGTCGCGATATCTCATCGACACGAGGACGTTAACCAAGGACCCGCCATTTATCGTTTCCACTCCTCCGATCGTTCTCGATAACTCGAAAGATGAGATAAAGAGAGAAGGAAGTGGAAGATGGGAGAAAAGGGAGAGAGAGAAAAAAAATGTCGGTCGTCGTTGGAACTCCCCGGGGGAGTCCCCTGTTACTCGGGGGAGTAATAAAAAACGATCTGACGGACAGCCGGCGTCAATTCGAAGAAGATAAATCATCGTCTCGATCGAAAATTCGTTCTTAACTCTGTGTGTCCCCTTTATTAAGATGCGTTTTTAAGATCCTCCACGGTGATCTCAAGTCCGAGAGATTATCGTCGATCGGTATCAATACGTATCTCTCTATCTCTATCTCTCTCTCTCTCTCTCTCTCTCTCTCTCTCTCTTTGAAAGGTATACATTAATTTTACTTTTTTATGTTTCTTCTTTTTTCCTATTTTTTCTTTTTTTTTTTCTTTTTTTAATCTTTATCCTTTGCTCATCTCACTTCCTTCGTTCCTTTCAAAAAAAAAAAAAAAAAAATGAATGCACCGTCGTCGTCGTCGTCATTATCATCATCGGGATCATTTACACGGGCGTTCGATCGATCAATAATTTATAGGATTGATGTAACAACACGGATATCACACTTGATCGAAATTAATGTAATATTAAAGATAGATATGAGATAAATATAAATATATATATATATATATATACATATATATAAATATTTATATGACGAATATATAAAAGGATAAGATAAACGTAACGATAATGAAAGCAAGAGAGAGAGAGAGAGAGAGAGAGAGAGAGATAAAGATAGATAGATAAAAAGATACAAAGACGGAGATAACGGTAACATAATATCACGATTATCTTCGTAACGAGGGTATCGATTATAAATAGGGAACGTTGTTAATAGGATGTTACGATCTTTTTCCCCCAAAAATAAGAGGCACCGAGATCGTACCTGTAAGAAAGCTCATGTTAGAAGAGAAGGCACGCGGTGATTAATCAAGCGGCAATAAATTAATTGCCACCACTGCCAGGAATTAATTGCCGGCCTGGCAATAATTATGGCCAACGCAGAAATAATTACCGTTTCAACCCGTGGCAACGCGTTCCGATCCTCGCTCGGTGATAATCCGCCTGTAATTCGATATACGCTGAACTACCACCATAGCCATACCCACCACCATCACCACCACCACCACCACCACCACCACCACCACCATCATCATCGCAACCCCTGGCAGTCCTCTTTTCGACCATCGCTAGCAACGCCATCACCGTCGCCACCCCACCCCATCCCTCACCCCACACCCCCCCACTACATCCCAACACCTACCTCATTGATCCTTTTCTAGCGTCCTTGTAAATCCGATTAAATTTCACTAACCCGCGTTATACTCGATACGAAAGCCCGACGTTAATGTGGATCGCGAGAGTGTACCCGGCTCGATTAACGCCTGCCGATCTCTAACGATTTCAAGAAGCCCACCCCATTCCACCCCACTCCACCCCACCCGATAGAAATCGTTTCGCTTTCCACCCTCCCCTTTTGCAACGTCGAGTGGGACGAAAAGAGAGGATTCGTGAAAAAAAAAAAAAAAAATAAAATAAAAAAAAAATATACATAGATCGTTCGTCATTATCGTCGCTTTTCAATCGAGCTAATGTTGGATTCGTTTGTATTGTATTTGTACGAACGAAATCAGCTGATCGAACGGTCTTAACTCTAAATCTTGACGAAGACGTTTCTTTCCTTTTTCTCTTTTTATCTTTACTTCATTCCAATCCCTCCCTACCTTTCTCTCTCAATTCTCCTTTGAATTATAATATCGCGTACGAAATAAATCGTTCTTTATACGATCCTCCGACTGAAGTTCGACGTTAACGAGTTGTAAACGAATTTTGATCAAAAAAAAAAAAAAAAAAAAAAAGAAAAAAAGAAGAAGAGATGAAAAGAAAAAATTATATCTCTTTCATTCACTCTTCGAAATAATATTTTCCTAAAGGAATAATTCGTTTGTATCGATCCAACGGAATCAGTTGTTTAAACATTATTCCGTATTATTTCCTAAATAAATATTTCATTTATTATTTCATCGTTTCAAAAATGTATTCCAAATGACGACAAAACGTAGTTTCTTCTTTTCCTTTTCAATACCATCATCGGATAATATTATGAACGAACGGAGTTCCATGTTTATCGATTCGACGAATCAATTTATTATCACAAATTGTAACCACAAATATCCTCTCTCATTTCTTTTCGTCGTATTCTTTTTTTTTTGAAATTTAAAATAGTATAATAATAATAATAATAGTAATAATAATAAGAGTAGAAAAAAATGGAAGATAAAGAGATTTCAGAAAGGATGATTTCGAGATAGATCCAATCTTCCGGTTTAAGGATCGTTTCCGGTAGCGTGACTTAGAATGAGAGAGAGAGAGAGAGAGAGAGAGAGAGAGAGAGAGAGAGAGAGAGAGAGAAAGAGAGATCGGTGGGAGTGGTTAGATATCGAAATGAAATCTCACGGGCTAATAAATACTCGGTTATCAGGGCTAATCGAGTTATCGCGCGATATGAAGCCGAGGGCGGAGTTTGCTGCTTCGAGCTGACCACCTATACGTTTATCGCTGTACTCGTGGTTACATCGAGCTTAGGATCCCCTTTCTAAACTTTCACAGTACATAACTATATGTATCAGGTATATATATATATATATATATATATATATATATATATATATATATAAATATATATATATGCATATGTATATATATAGAATATAACTTTGTAAAATATATATATATATATATATATATATATATATATATGCATATATATATAGAATATAACTTTGGAAAATATATATATATATATATATATATATATATATATATATGCATATATATATAGAATATAACTTTGTAAAATATATATATATATATATATATATATATATATATATATATATATATATATATATATATATATATATAACTTCGTAGTACTATAGAATAATACATACAATACGTACGTACATTTATATCTACGTATATATATATATATATATATATATATATAGGTAGTAAAGTAGTTAGATATGTGTAGTTGGTATCTAGAGACGGCGGACACCTATATACATTTACGTATATGTATACACACCTAATAAAACAGAGGCGTGGAGTGTAGAGATAGCACATAGCAGGACTGAAAGTTACGTTAGATTAAAATCACCATTCGAATTTACTTTCCACTACATCATTCGACCCCCGTTTCCTTCTTCTTCTTCCTCCTCCTCTTCTTCTTCTTCTTTTAACAATCAATCTTTCGAATTCTCTCGCATAATTCGTCGCTCGTATCCAACAGAAGGAGGAAAAAGAAAAGAAAAGAAATGAAAAAAAAAAAAAAAAAAAAAAAAAAAAGAAAAACAGGAAAAACATTATATTCGTCGTCGATTGTAATTTATTGTTTCTTAATAAATCAATTATTCCTTAAAATTATTCATCAATCGTTTTAAAAATTAACTCATCGATTATTATCATTGTCGTCATCATTATTATATATGTTATCGTATGTCTCGATAATTATCATTAACATTATTAATTATTATTATTATTATTCCGGCAATATCCAATGCGATAGATCATTTCTACTCCTCTCTTTTCTCTTCCTCGTTTTTCTTCCGCTTCTTCCTTTCTTTTTTGTGTTTTTTGTTTTTTTTTTTTTTGTTTTTCTTTCTTTCGAAGACAATTTCGTCCGAATGCACGAGAGAGTCGACCAATCACCAGAAACGAGCTAAAACTTCGAAAAGAACTGGGGTAGGTGTAGCTAAGCGAATGGCGCAAGGAAATACTAACGAGCGCACGTGGATGCTCGTTAAGGCAAGCGTTAACGAAATTTACGAAGCTGCTCTCCAGTAACGAGTACGAGTTTCTCTCCGTCTCTCTCTCTCTCTCTCTCTCTCTCTCTCTCTCTCTCCTCTGTCTCTCTTTTTCTATCTAAAATAAAACCATTAACAGCGAAACCTACGAGGAGTTTTTAATCCACCGTTCACCCAAAATCGATACGTTATCGATAAAGAACAATTTCTTTTCGTGCGTTTTCTCCTTCTTTTTTTTTCTCTTTCCTCTCTATTCTTCCTTTTTGTTTTTATCTCTGACAAACATCGACGTTGATTTCTTTTTAATCTTCTCTCTCTCTCTCTCTCTCTCTCTCTCTCTCTCTCTTTCTCTCTCTCGCTTTTTATATACGTACGTATCTATTTGCACACTCGCGGGCTCACGGAACACGTTTTTTATATTATATGCAATATCAGCATTGAGAAAGTGATAGATAGATTGATTGATGGATAGACAGAGAGAGAGAGAGAGAGAGAGAGAGAGAGAGAGAGAGAAAGAGAGAGAGGCAGACAGACGAAGAATAAAAAGAGAGAGAGAGAGAGAGAAAAAAAATAAGTAAATAAATAAAATAAAAAAAAAAAAATATATGTATATATAAGGAGAACAATCCGTCGGGACTGTTACGCGAAAGTGTTTTTACTTTTTTATTTTTTTTTAATTTTTTATTCTTCTTTTTTTTGTCACATTCGCAATAATTAGCCACGCGATTCCCGTTATCGACATTAGCAATCCATCTAATTAAATATACCTTTTGTTTTTTTCTTCTTTT
This sequence comes from Dolichovespula saxonica, assembly GCA_911387935.1. Taxonomy (NCBI): domain Eukaryota; kingdom Metazoa; phylum Arthropoda; class Insecta; order Hymenoptera; family Vespidae; genus Dolichovespula; species Dolichovespula saxonica. Next base: position 3,246,951 of record OU426994.1, on the reverse strand, counting down.
TTTTTTTTTTTGGTAGGTGCGAAGGGGAGAGGTTTTCTCTTTTTTACTTTTCTTTCTTCTTTCCTTCTTTTTCCCTCTCTACCCCTCCCCCTCTCTCTCTCTCTCTCTCTCTGACGAACGTCTGCGATATAGGAAGCACAACAGGAATCATTAACACCGTCTAACTTGACAGTAAGTCACGTTTAAGTACAACTTTTGCACCGTCGCGAGTGTTAATATTATTACAGGTAGTTATGTAAATAGTGTTTTAACGAGAGAACCAAAAAAAGAAAAAAGAAATAAACAAATAAAAAATATAATTAGAGAACGATTTACATTTTTTTTTTTTTTTTTTAACGAAATGGCGCGTAACAATTTGCCCGCGTACGGGTTGCCGGTTTTTTCTCTCTCCTTTTTTTCCTCTCCTCTCTCTCTTTTTTTTTTTTCACGCTCGCGTTAAACCTAAAATGCGTCCGCGTTTCCCCCCCCCTCCTCCTCCTCCCCTATTTTCTTAAGAACGTCCATTTACGGAAAGCACGTTGAGCAAAGAGAGTAATTGAAAGAGAGAGAGAGAGAGAGAGAGAGAGAGAGAGAGAAAGAGAGAGAGAGAGAGGAATGAGAATGGAGGAAAAATAATAGAAAAAAAAAAGAAAAGAAACATTTATACGTACACACGGGAAAGAAATACGAGAGGAAGGAACAGATAGAAAGAAGAAGAAGAAGGGAAAAAAAAATAATAATAATAATGATAATGATAATAATGATAATAAACAAACGAACGAACGAACGAACGAACGAATGAGAAACTTTATGCGTGCTCGTGAACGAGCCTTGTTTAATATCATATAGGAACGCTTAAAAGTTGTCTGAAAAGGTTGACGGCGATGCGTTGAAAAGCACAAAAGAGAGAGAGAGAGAGATGAAAATAGGATCGGTGCTCGTTTAACTCACGTAACGCGCATGCGTACACGTTTATGCAGCTGCGGACTGATTTTACGAGGTGTTAACGTGCCTTTGAACGACAATATGTCATTACGATGATGGTCCTCGTCGTCGGACGTATGTCGTGCTACGTTTACGTCGATCCTCACCTTTACCCATTGAAATAAATTCTATGTCGTTTGTATGTAGAAGCACATGAGGTGAGAAAATAAGAGAGAGAGAGAGAGAGAGAGAGAGAGAGAGAGAGAAATAAGGGGAATAAAAAAGGATGAAAAGGAAGAAAGAAAGAAAGAAATTGATGGAAAGCCGAAGACGAGATGAGCCTAATGATACCGGCGAAACGTGCACTTTCCTCAATGAGGTGAGATCATTACTTTAAGCTTCGGGGAAATATGTGTGCGAATTATCATTTTCGTTTCTTTCCACACGTCCATCATTGTCAATTTTAACGGAGAGAGAGAGAGAGAGAGAGAGAGAGAGAGAGAATAGGTATGCGTATATATGGGCGTGTTATCATGAATAATCTAGTGTGTATAAATAGATAAGTACCTACTTGTGTTTCTAAAATATTTACGAATAAAAAAAGATATATATATATATATATATACACACGTACAAAATATGCACGTATCTATAAGTACTCGTAAAGAATCAGATGTATATACAGATATAAGTAAATACATGTATCTCAAATAATTTCAAATATGAAGAGAAAAGGAAACAAAAATGACGGAAGAGCACGTAAACGTACGTTCAACTATGTGGATGTATGCGTATTTTCGAGGAATCAGGTGTTTATGGCTGATGGTGTGGTTAATCGTTTCACAAAATATTTTCGAATCGGAGAGAAAAGAAAAAAAAAAAAAAAAAAAGAAGTGACGGAAAGCGTTAGACGTAAATCATATATTTCCGAGGGATCAGGTGTATAAATATTCTTACGTCGTTTCTCGAAGTAATTTTCGAATGAAAGAGGAGGAAGAAGAAGAAGAAAAAAAAAAAGAAAAATAAAGTGAATTATTCGTCACGTCGGTCGATTTAATTTATCGAAAAAAAAAAAAAAACAACGAGAAAGAACGGGGAAAGAAAAAAAGCTAAATAAATAACTCTAAAGCTAAATAAAAAATTTGTTGTCGATGATAAAAGCTAAATAAAAAATTTGTTGTCGACGAATTTACTCGAATCGAGATGGTCGCTTGCCATCGTAAATTTTCTATTCGTCGCGAGCATAACGTTCGATTAATTTGTCAAAAAAAAAAAAAAATAACAATAAAAAAAAAATAATAATAATAGTAATAAATGGACAATTAAATAAATGACGTCGACAATTTTTGAAATTATGATTTTATTGATGTCGCGAGGATTTGATGTCCTACGTGGAGGTATCCCCACGTGGAATCCCATAGAGACTTGTGGCTCGAATGAATGAATATTTATGGGTGTTTACGAAGATTGAGAAACGAAAATGAAAACGAAAAGGAACAAATTTTTTTTAAACAAATAAATAAATAAATAAATGAATGAAATGAAATGAAATGAAATGAAGTAACGAGAAAGGAAAACGGAGGAGAGAAAAATAAGAGAAGAAACGAAGTTACGAGCCTGGCTTAATACGATTTAATGAGACATTTTCAAAAACGTTCCCTCGTCTTGAGGAATTGCTGCACGGGGTCCGCCATTTTTCCATTTACGATGCGTCTTCGATAAAAGCGAAGCGAGAAAAAAGGAACGCGAAGTAGGAGGAGGAGGAGGAGGAGGAGGAGGAGGAGGAGGAGGAGGAGGAGGAGGAGGAGGAGGAGGAGGAAGAGGAGGAGGAGGGATAGGACCTCCATCGGAGGATTATGACGCGGTCGCGAGTCCACCTGACCGACAATTTACGAGCTGACATTTTTTACTCGTTCAGTCCCGTATCGGCTTCAAGATCGGCCCATAATGAGCCTTAACGATCGCCTCAAGAGAAAAATAAAACAGAGAGAGAGAGAGAGAGAGAGAGAGAGAGAGAGAGAGAGTAAGAGAGAGAGAGAGAGAGTAGGGAGGAAGTTGCGTCGAAGAGCTGGAAGCACTCCTCACGAATCGAGGGAAAAATAAATACGTGATTCAGGGCGTGCGTGCACGCTACTACCGCGAGAGAGGTAGAAAGGAACGAAATCGATATAGGTAAAGGTAGGTAGGTGGATAGGTAGGTAGGTAGGTAGGTAGGTAGGTAGGTAGGTAGGTAGGTAGATAGTTAGGTACATAACTACTTACCCATGTATGCGAACTCGCGCGATCTTTATCCAACGAACGTTAATAAAGCGGCACCCTTTCGTGATTTTCTTCTTCCTTCCATCGTCGTAATCCTCGTCGTTCTCGTCGCCGTATTACCAGACGTCGTCGAACGAGAAACGACCATCTAAGATACCGATCTTTAGTTTCCGAAAGTAGTGAATTTTTAACGATACGGTTGCTACCTAGAGTTTTATATTATTTCTTCTTACTTTTATTTTTGCCCTCCCCTCCTCGCCGCCCACCGCCCACTCGCTCCTCTCTCCCCTCGAAGATTATCTTGACGAGAGAAATGGGAGTTGGAGAGAGAGAGAGAGAGAGAGAGAAAGAGAGTTAAGAGTTAGGATTAATGAGTGAGGAAAAAGATAAAACCGGGCATAAATACGTACGTATAGGATAGTAAAAATGACGAAAAGTCGATGACGTCCAAGTGGAACGTCTGTCGGATGAGAGACACATAATAACGCGAGAGGCGAGAGAAGAAGGGAGAGATGGAGATGGAGAGGGAGAGGGAGAGTGAGAAGGAGGAGAAGAAGAAGAAGAAGAAGGAGAAGGAGGAAGGTGAGACGAAGAAAGGCAAACAGCATGTTCCCTGGTAGTATTCCTGCTGGTGGGGAGAGACAGAAGGAAGGAAGGAAGGAAGGAAGAAAGGAAGAAAGAAAGAAAGAAAGAGAGAGAGAGAGAGAGAGAGAGAGAAAAGAGGTGTACGAAGAAAAAGAGGAAGATATCAAAAGAGAGGAGTAAGAGAAAAATAGTGGCTCGGTTGTGGAAAGGGAAGGACCTGAGAGAAAGAGAGATAGATAGAAAGAAAGAAAGATAGATAGATAGATAGATAGAGAGCGAGAGAGAGAGCGAGAAAGAGAGAGAGTTAGAGTTAGCTGCGGTGGAATGGTGGTGGGTGTTATTTGCGGGGTGCGAGGAGGGGCGGGGCATAGGGGTCGCGTCGACCAATGAGCGTGCGATTGGTATTAGCGGTGGGGTGGACGGTGAGCGTGGTCAGGACGACGTTTCGTCGATCGGCCGGCAGGTGTCGGGCGAGCGAACAAGCGAACGGGTGGGTTGCGTCTCCTTGGGAGTGGCCTGGCTAAAGCCACGCCTGGTAACGCCCACCGTCGACCCACCCGCCGATTCCTCGTCACAGACGCGTCGCGGCAACCAACTGGACACAAGCGGCGGCACAGCCCGGATTGACGGCGCCGCACAACGGCTCCGTCGAAAGCACCGTCTACCCAGGAGCTTCTACGGTAGAGTTGTCTACCGTCTCTCTCTCTCTCTCTCTCTCTCTCTCTTTCTCTTTCTCTTTCTCTCTCTCTCTCTTTTTCTCTCTCTCTCTCTCTCTCTCTCTCTTTCTCTTTCTCCTCCTCTTTATCTTCACTTTGCTCTGTCATCGTCATCATCGTCCTCCTCGTCCTTGTCCTCTTCGTCGTCGTCGTCGTCGTCGTCGTCGTCGTCGTCGTTGCGTCGTCGTCGTCGTCGTCGTCGTCGTCATCGTCGTCGTCGTCGTCATCGTCGTCGTTGTCGTCGTCAGCGTCGTCGTCGTCAACATCGCGTGCGTTCTCGTCGTTGTTCATCGACGATTCACTAACTGCCCGGCCGTTACTACGATGGTGTCGTCCTAACCGTTCGCTTTCCCTTCGGACAAGAAGTAGAGTGCGCGTTACTACTAGTCGCGTCGAGCAACCGTGAGAGAAGAAACCGTGCGCGTTTAAGTTCCGAAGTTCGAAACAGTGTGTGCGCGCTTTTTTTGTTTTTTTTTGGTTTTTTTGGTTTTTCTTTTTCTCTTTTCTTTTCTTTCCTTGGTTCTCTAACTTCGACGACGTGCGACAACCGAGCCGTGAAATACGAAAAAGGAAAAAGAAATAAAAGAAAAGAAAAGAAAAGAAAAGAAAAAGGAAGTTACTTCCGTTTGTCGTTGACCCGTACGCAACCTTTTGGTGATTCGAACTCGAGGTGAGATCTCTCAACGTTTCGGCTAATGTCCGAGAACGGGCCAACGGGTTGTGTTGCATCGATCGTATACGAACCCACTGAACCTTTTCCAAAACGGGGAAAGGTAAGGTAAAAGGAGATGGACAGGGATATATTCGAGCGAGCACGGGACGAGTACGAGGCTGCCCGTCGGAATGGGAATGGCCGATGTTAACGTTTTACGCCTGAGACAGACCGTAAAATCGTCGAGGTGGGAACGAGAGTGAAATAAAATTTCTACGATCGAACGAACAAATGGGATTGTTGTTCAACGCGAGGAGTCATCGATCGATGATGTTACTCATGGACGTTAAGGTTCACGGATGAAGAATCCGTTTGGTGCGCCGAGTGTCTTAGAAAATATACGATGCGTTTAACGAGGTACAAATGAACGATATCGAAATAGGGAGAGCGGGAGCGATGGACGAGCGAGGACGTTGACGAGAAGCATTGGATCGAAGCGAGTCGTACGAATCGATAGGTCCAATCGAAAAGGATCTTCCCTCCATCGGAAGATGTCGAACTTGAGCGGCGATTCTACGTCGATGTCGACGGAAACCACGGACGTTAGAGGCGATATGAGGCAGAATAATCAATCGCGCATCGATCAGGAGACCGAGGAAACGGAGAAACGTGATCGGGAGGGATGCGAGAACGGGGAGAGCGATTGCGAGAGCGATACTAGCGAGGTGCTCAGCGTCGGCAGCGAGCCGACACCGGCGAGCGTGGTTGGCGTGAGGGTTTGCGGTGTCGCGAAGTACGGCGATCAAGATTCGGCTAATAGTCGAGGCGAATTCCGCGAGGAAGAAAACACGAGGATATCGGCTACGCCGTCGCCATCGAGCTCGGCCAGTTGCAACGACGGTTATTATCATAGGACTTCGAGCGGTGCAGGTGGTACGCACGTTTCCGCCCCGAGTCCTTTGGCCTACAGTCAACCACCGTCGTCGCCGACGGCCTCCTCGGTCAGGTCACCGGCATCCTCGTCGGCAACGGCCTCCTCCCCTGGTCGACCCGATACTTCTGGACAGGAACCGATACTACCTAGGTATCAGGTAACGGGAGGAGGTCATCAACATCTTTTACCGCGTTATGCCACCAGAGATACAGAGATTACTGACTATCCGACTCGCGTACAGCACGGATTGACTCACGAGATCGTTTATCCAAGCGTAGAGAGATTACACCGTACACCTATAAGCGTACCCCTGGTTACAAGGCTATCGTTGTCACCACCCTCGGCCATGACCGTGTCCGGACTTCAAGCTACAACGCCGATACTTCATCCGAGCGCGTGCAGGGATCCTCGAGAAACAACCTCGCTCATGCCACATCCAAGTCAGCATCTACATCACGCCACGGCTCACGGTCACTTGCATCAAACGTCCCAGGTACAACACGTGCCGGCTAACGCGTCGGTTCATCACCATCAGCATCATCGACTCTCGGTAAATAAGATACTCCAAAGAGACGAGTCCTCGTCGCCGACGGCCACTGGGAGAACCGAGGAGAACGGTCGTACCGTTGCAACCACGAACGGCGTTCAAAGCAACGCCAACGGTAATCACCACAATAACCACAACAACAACAACAACAACAACAACAACAATAACAATAACAATAACAACAACAACAATCTCCAGCATCAAGCGGGTCTCAAGTTCAGTATAGACAACATATTGAAAGCTGACTTTGGTAGGAGGATAACCGATCCGATTTCATTGAAGAAATCAAGACCGAAGAAAACCTCGTCGAGGCCGATCGATCTCACGAAAGACTTTTTGGAATCGTCTTCCGAAGGATCAGAAAGGAGTAACTTGGAAACTGTTACGACTAACGCTGCTTCGCCTACGGGCGTTCCCGCGGTTCTACCTACGAGCAATCAAACTACGAACGCACCCGTACCACCTACCTCCGAGCCAGGAAAACAAATGCTCTGGCCAGCATGGGTCTACTGCACGAGATACTCCGACAGGCCATCATCCGGTAAGTTCTTAATAACGACAATACGACACGATCCCAATTCACAACAATTTCCTCTCGTTCGACGAAAAATAAAACACTTCTCAAATCCCAACTCGAAAAGACAGACAACGCGGGGACGTTTTTTTTTTTTTATATCCCATCGTCTTTTATCGTCCGTTAAAACGGGACAGGGGGTAGGGGGGGGGGTCAAGTTTTCTAATCGGTTAAGAAGATATATTCGGCTACCGGAGTTTTGCGATCGATCGATCGATCGATCGTTAGTCGATTCGATCGTTATTTTCCTCAGGTCCTTCGTGTTCCTTTTTTCTTTCTTATTTCTTTTTTTTTTGTTATTCCGTCCTTCATCTCCCTCTCTCTTTATCACACACACACACTCTCTCTCTCTCATTCTCATTCTCTCTCTCTCTTTCTATAACTCTTTAATAAACTCAACCGACTCGTTTGGGCTACCAAGTTATACACACACACACACACACATATATATGCATAAATACCTACGTATACTTACATACACCTAAGCCTATTACATCGCGTGGCTGTAATTTCGCGAGGATGGATGGTCTTTACGAGTGACACGAGAAAACGTGTAATTACTTTGACTACTCGACTCGACTCGAGTCGAGTCGGAGTCGAGTCGAGTCGAGTCGAGTCGACTTCGACTTCGACTTCGACTTCGACTCCGACTCAGAGTGGCAACTTGATGAATAGCAGAAACGTTTCTTCGCGTCGCACTCCTCCGATCTATGTACGTTTCGTATTGTCGGTTGAACAATCGGTTAAAGTGTTAAATGTTCGTTAGTAGCCTCGCTCGTACTCGCGAAAATTTCTTCCATCCGTTCTGTGAATACTCGGAGAGGTACGCCTCTCTCTATCTCTATCTTTCTCTATCTCTCTCTCTCTCTCTCTCTTTCCTTCTAACGACAGGAACTCACACGACAGGTCTCAGCTCTATGGGATTATTATTAGCGTTTCTCCTTGTCGGCGTTTCGAAGATAGGATCGATCTTCAATTACTCGCCGAGTTATACGGATTATCGTGGTCGGCTCTACGTTAAAATAATTGCACCGTTTTAACTCTTAAACCGTATGTATGCATTATACCTAATCTCTTCGTAAAGAGAAAGAGAGAAAGAGAGAGAGAGAGAGTGAGAGTGAAAGAGAGAGAGAGAGAGAGAGAGGGAGAGAGAGAGACGTTGACTCACGTACACCCGCGCGTTTAGGTATTAATCATAAATATAATCTAAGGTGGACGTACGCGCGCGCGCGCGCGCGCACGTTCGTTCGTTCGTTCGCTCACACACTAATCTATTATTATAACAACGTACGTATGTATCGTATCTACATAAGCAAATAGAGTCCGGTTAAAACGATTAAATTTAATCACTATAATACCGTTTAACTCTCGTCATAGTACCGTGCCAAGTTCATCGATAATCATCGTAAAAATATAGGTTTGTATACGTATTCACGTATGTATGTAGGTTTTTAACGTACGTAAATAAGGTGGGATGGTGTATCCTAGGCATACTTTGATGGCGTTTTTCAAAGATGAGAGAAATAGCAATAGCGTAATCTATGTGTATCTTATAATATGTCTTTCTGTGTATTCCTCTCTCTCTCTCTCTCTCTCTCTATTTTTATATATATGTCTGTATCTGTGTCTATGTCTGTGTGCACGTACACGTGTGCGCGTCTATCTATGCGAGTTTTTATAAATATAGGCAGTTTTCGAGTTTCTGAGTTTATCAGTTTTCGATTCGAGCAATCGATCGTAAGGACTATCGACTATTAAAATTACATCGATAATCTCGTTGTTCGCGCTTATGATCGAACGAGTTTGTCCTTTGAATCGTACCGAATGATCAAAATTCTTATCAATTCTCATAGATTCCTTGGGATCTCGTAAGTGATAACTGTTGCGTGCGAATTGACGAGAGAAAGGATTCGTTCCGCGAGACATTTAAAAATCACGAGCGTCGAGTTACGATCAAATCGATGGAGACTAACAAAAATTTTATTACTCTCTCTCT
>OU426994.1:3185285-3235285 GCA_911387935.1 Dolichovespula saxonica | reverse complement strand
CTCACAAGAACGGCGTTACAAGGACGGAATGCAAAATTGTTAAGGCGGAATATTGAAACGAATTTGTAGAAAACCGTATAATTTTTGAACACTCGATCGTACTCGATAATTGCGGAATTAAAATCTTTGGTGATCTTTTTTTCTCCTTTTTTCCATTTTCATAAGAACGGCGTTACAAGAATGGTCGGTCGCGAGTCATTACGACGAAACGTTGATACGAATTTCTGGTAAAAAAAAAAAAAAAAGAAAAAAAAACCCGAATAATTTCTTAATACTCGATTGAACTCGCGATAATTAAGAAAATTGGTCGTACGCCAATTTTCACAGGAGGCAATAAAGTTTCGCAAATTTGAAACGATAAAACGTACTCGAAGAAGTCCCATAGATAATTACAACGGTTCGATACGGCAACATATTAAATAACGTGTACGAACGTAACGAGTCGCGTGATTTTATGATAAAAAAAAAAAAAAACAATGAAAACGAGTCCGAAGAAAGAATTAAAGGAAAAGAAAAAAAAAAAAACAACAACGAAAAACGAAAACGAAAACGAAAACGAAATAAATAAATAAATTAAAAAAAAAAAAAAGAAAAAGAAACGAACAAAAAAGAAAAAAGAAAAAAGAAAAAGAAAACGTTAAATGAGATCGTTATATTAAACAGACTATGATAAAAGTTAATGGTAAATACATAGTTGAGGTAATTGGCGTGGTAGTTCCAGTGAGAGACTGACTCGAAAGTGAAGTTTGTGCCAATCTTACAGAGTTCGGTTTCTATCGGACGATCGTTGCTCGAACGTTTAGATACATATATACATATATATATATATATATATATACATACAGGAGACGGACAGATAGACAGACAGAAAGACAGACAGATGTAGAGAGAGAGAGAGAGAGAGAGAGAGAGAGATAAAGATACACTTATGTGCATACATAGGTAAGTACATATGTTGAAGAAGTGGTTTCGTTATAAAGCGCGTATCACAGAGAGAGCGTCGACTGGCAACTAATGACAGAAAGATCGTTCGGAGTCCGATAATGAGGGTCACGACTAATGGACGGTCGGACGTGCACAGACAGAGGAGCGCGTTTAAGATTTCAGTAAGTGAATTTGTAGGCGATCGCTATCTCGCCGAGTATAAAGCGCCTGCGAGTGAAAGGCCCGCAACAAGTAAGTAAGTAAGTAAGTAAGTACGTACGTACTTACTTACACTACCCTACCTAACCAACCAACCAACCAACCAACCAACGAATCAACCAACCAACCAACCAACCAACCAACCGAGTAACAAACCCTACTACTCTACTACCTATGAAACGATCTAAATAAAGTAAATCGCGATCTCGTACTCCTCGCCAAGATCACTGATTATGATAGGGAGGAAATAAGAGGAGGTATCTCGTGAAGAGGGAAAAGAGAACAACTCGATATTATTATTACTTCATCGTGGTCACGTCCCTAAAAAGAAGAAGAAGAAGAAGAAGAAGGAGAGAGAGAGAGTGAGAGAGAGAAGAGATCCAAGACTTTATGTAGATCGTTCAAGAGAGATCATGAATCTCCAGAGTGAGTGTAAGTGATCGAACATAAAGCTTTCGCGAGTAGTAAACGTGGGAGGTTGAAGATCGCATCTGCTACAGGAAGTTGTTTGTCCTTCTCCTTTAATCAAACGAAATCACGACCGTTTAACTAGGCCCAATTTCCTTGTAACCTTCGTATAAAGTAAACGTCGAGATATTCCGTCCTTTGATCCTTTTCATTGATATCGTATATGGTGGATGATTATTTAGACGCGTTCACGCTCAAGTCGAATAAAAGGAGAAAGACAAAGAAAAAGAGAGAGAGAGAGAGAGAGAGATAGAGAGAGAGAGGAAATAAAAATAAAAACGAGAAAGGATCATCGATCTCTTAATGATCGAAAATGATCCTCGTTAAATGCGTGTGTGCGTTTGCATGCGTGTGAGTGTTTATCGTAACAAACAAGAAAAGAAAAAAGAAAAAAGAAGAGACTTAAGGGCTCGATTGAGGACCGGAAATGGACCTGTCGTTAGCGACAAACACATGATGGACGTACCTACATACAAAATATACGTATATCCATGCACAGATTAAAGTCTGTGTCTAATACTTTTACATGTACACACACACACACACACACACACACACACACACACATATGTATTATGAAGGGACAGAGTCGGTCGGTCGGTTGCGCGCGCCCGACTTACGTGGGTGGGCAACCTCGTGTCTCAGATTCTTCGGGCACACGAGGTACATTCCCTTAACGCGCTCGACGACACGTGGCACGGCTGCGAAGGATTCGGTAAATTATTAGCAGAAAAGCAACCGGATTCCGGATCAACATTTTAATATCCACATTTCTATATCTAACTTCAAGCGACGATCATTCAAACGACCGATAACTATCTCTCGTCTTTAACAATTTTTTCTTTGACTCTTTTTCTTTTCTCTCTTTTTATTCTCTTTCTTTCGTTGCTTTCTAATTTTTCTTTTTTTTTTTATCGTCTTTCGTTCTCTTTCTCAATCGTGTCATCGATTCGAACGTTTAGTTCGTTTCGGGATTAGTCATTTCGATTTCGATCGCATTTTGCGATTTGATTGCGCGTTAAAAATTAAGAAAGGGTACCGAGAGATATTAAAAAAAAAAAAAAAAAAAAAGAAAAGAAAACGAATCTCTTGCAAGCGAGACATTTCTTACGGGGGTTTGATTTTGATTTTTTTCGACGATCATCTCTTTCGCAAAAATCGTCGTGTGAGTTCGCTCAAGATTTTGTTTCGATATAAATTTTATTAGGATATTTTATTTATTTAATGATGAAATCGTAACGAGATAGAAACTTGTAGCTGGCAGTTGTTAAACAATGTTTACGAATATCCACGAATACGTAGAATTCGTAGAAAATTTCACGGGAATTATACGATTCGAATGGATCGAATATTTCTGGTACGATCGAATGAAAAAAAAAAGAAAATGAAGAAAATTCTAACGAATCAAATTCGTGATAGGCTCGATTAAATTTTCCGAGACTCAAGTCCGCGTCTTTTTAAAACGGAATACTTAAAACATATCTTTTCCCCAAAGCGTTTAAAATAATTAATAACGATCAAAATATTATTAATGATAATAACGACGTGTGCGTTTATTCGAAGAAATTTCAAACGTCGTCGTGGATAGAGGATCTACGATCGATAAGGGAATCGGTTTCGATAGTGACAGCGTATTAAAAAAAAAAAAAAAAAAAAAAAATAATAAAAATAAAAATAAAAATAAAAATAAAAAAAGAAATGAAGGGAGAAAAGGGACCCCCCCCCCAAAAAAAAAAATATCATTAACGAACGCGTTAATCGAAAGCACGAGAATCGTTGCAACGTGTAAAACGTAATACAAAACTTATAAAACGTATAAAACGTTTTGAACGGTAAATCGGGGAAGGTATTATTGGTGGCGAAGGATCCGTTCTTCTTTTCCTTCTTCTTCTTTCTCGAAGTAGAAGAAGAAGAGGAAGAAGAAGAAGAAGAAGAAGAAGAAGAAGAAATCTAACGGTAAAGGGAACGTGGATCGTTGGTACTTACATAGACATAAACGTATACATGTAGGTACAAGTTTGAGAGAGGGTTCTCTTGCGGGTCGATCGCGTAACGTCCGACATTGAGACAAGAGAGTCGGTCGAGCTCGGTGACGAATGACGTTGTACGAACGGTGGCGAAACTAAAGGAAAGGAAGGGAAAGGAATGGAATGGAATGGAACGGAATGGAACGGAACGGAACGGAACGGAACGGGAATACTTTATCGAGAGGAAAGTCGCAACCGGTCGAGCAACTTCGTGGACGTCGAAACAAAAAGTTAAAGGGAAGAAGAAGAAGAAGGAGAAAGAAGAAGAAGAAGAAGAAGAAGAAGTAGAAGAGGAAGAAGAAGAGGAGAAAGAAAAGGATGGTGGGAGGCAAAGGATCAAAAATATCCGATCACAGTGATCACGTGCGATCGTTAGCCGGTAGTCAGGTGGAAATTTGTTGCTCGGGAGTATCACGCAACCGATATATACCTACCTACGTAAAAAGATGCGATGGGGGCCCACCCACACTAGCTGAAAAACCGGCCGATGTTCCTTCCGTACGACTATAATTTATCCTGGAATGACTGACTGCTCGTTAGAGAGAAAGAGAGAGAGAGAGAGAGAGAGAGAAGCTTTGGTGTGCGTGAGATCGACCCTTTCGTTGTCTCGAACGATTAGTATACCGTATTCTTTGATCTCTCTCTCTCTCTCTCTCTCTCTATCAATCTCTCTCTCTCTCTCTCTCTCTCTCTCTCTCTCTTTTCTTTCTGTATTTTTCTCTTTTAAATCCCTTTCGACGAAAGAAGAATTAAGAAAAAAAAAAAAAAGGGATACGAAAAGAAAGAAAGAAAGAAAAATAAAAAGAAACTATATAAAAGAGAAAAGAGGAAGAGAAAATGATAGAACGACAAAAAAGATAAAGAATGTAACGAGAATAAAGAGGATGATCTTCTTTAAAACGTTTCGGATATTATCGGGGAAAGATAATAATAATAATAATAATAATAATAATCAACAAAAATTGTTTACGCAACTCGGCGATGTATGTGCGTGCGAACAACGGGCGTTTCGATAAAAATCACGTTTGTAGAAAAATCGAGCGTGTACGTCGATCGTAAAAGATTACGGGACTCAACGTTCGATCGATCATTTCGAATTATTTTCGTTAGTTTTATCGAGTTCTAGTCGTATCGTCAATATATTCTTCGTTATACCCATCTAAATCTTTCCATATCGTTCGATATACGTTAAAGAGAGAGAGAGAGAGAGAGAGAGAGAGAGAGAGATTCGAATAAGTAGAGGGCAGTACCCGCGTTAATTACTTTATCAAAATGTTAACGTACCTACAATCACGTTCTTAATTCATCCGACGGCCGTTTCAATTACCTGCACCTTCCTACCGTGCATTAAGATATTAAATGAAATCCATAAATTTGCGGAACGAGAATCGATTAATCAAGGGATCGTATCTCTCTCTCTCTCTCTCTCTCTCTCTCTGTCTCTCTCTGTCTGTCTCTCTCTCTGTCTCTCTCTGTCTTTCGTATTCTCACTATCTCTCTCGTTTTCTTCTCAAACGTTTTATAATATTATAATCGAACGAGCGAGTTCATTCTAATCGTTGTATTTTCTCTCTCTCTCTCTCTCTCTCTCTCTCTCTAACCCCCTCCCCCACCCCACCCCACCCTACCCCCTTCGCTTTCGTCTCTAAAATTAATTATCGTCGTACTTACGAACTTAAATTTTCTTCTCGTTCTCTCGCTCGGCCGTTCGATAACGAGATAAGGATAAGAATAAAGAGAAAAAGTAGAAGAAAGAAAAAAAAAAAAAAAAATTAGCGTAATATCCTCCTCGATAAACGTAAATACGTTTGCATGTACATGCATATATACGTACGTACGCACACACATAAATAAATACGTACGTGTAAGTAGAAAACTAAACGAATTTTAAATCGAGAATAATAAAACGTGCGTGCGAGTTTATCGGCTAATTTGTAAATGGCAATTAATTTCAAATAAACGTTTTGCGATAATCGTTTACGTCTCCGACATTATTCAAGAGTCTACCTACTTCTTATCTGCAACTAACAAGTCACCGGACGCGAACGTCATAATCTTCTTAATTACTCTTTTTCTCTCTCTCTCTCTCTCTCTAGCTCTCTCTCTCTCTATCTCTCCTCCTTCTTATTCTTTCTGAATGTCTGACATTAATCCGGATATAAATCCTGAGATCTCGAAGGAAGATTATAACGCGATTATTTCGAGATCGGTATGTTAATAATACGACTTTAAATCAATTATCGATACAAATTTACCATTTAACGTTCGATAGAATATATTTTAACAATAACGAGACACCAATCGTTTATCGTTCTCGATTAATGCGTTCGTTAAACGACGACAAAAATTATAATAACAAAAATTGTAATAATAAAAATAATAATGATAAAAATAAATAAATAAATAAATAAATAAATAAATAAATAATAATAATAATAATAAAAGAAAATTGTAATAAAAATGCGTGAATAGGTAAATAAATGGGTAAAAGGAAATTGGAAAAGTAATAATTAATAATTCGACGCGACGGATTTAATTTTAATATATAAACGATCATTTACCGTGACTAACTTGCAAATATTTATGAGAAGGATAATAAGCGAAATGCAAGAGAGGTTTCGAGCATTCGAACGTTTAACGAATATCTGACGAGTTCATTAATAACTCTCTTTGTAGATAGGTGGATGCCCATAGCTCTTCAGGTATTCACGCGCTTAATTGATTCTCTTACGTAATTACCGCTAAACCCTTTTCTCTCTCTCTCTCTCTCTCTCTCTCTCTCTCTCTCTCTTTTACTCTTTCACTCTGTCTCTCTCTTTCTCTTGCTCCTGGAATCTCCATATCTACCTACCCGCATACGTCTTATTGAAAATAGCAAAAGTTTGTAACTTCGAGTTGAGAGTGAGTGAGACAGAGAGAGATAGAGAGAGAGAGAGAGAGAGAGAGAGAGAGAGAGAGAGAGAGAGAGAGAGAGAGAGAGAGGGAGAGAGAGAATGAGTGAGCGAAGAATAAGTCGAACGACGTGTATTCGACGTATAGTTCATTAATTATACGTTTCCTCGATGGTATGCCCATTAAAACCATCGACCATGTAACGCAATAAACGTTGCATCGTTTGATAAGTCTATTTGAGAATCTAACGGATTCACCGCGAATGTCGTTAGAAAATTTTGTTGCTCGTCGAAATCTTATCCTTTTTCTTTTTCTTTTTCTTTTTTTCTTCCTCTATCATTTCTCTCCTTTTTATTTTTGTTTCTCGATTCATCGCGGATCCAATCGGTTAAAGCGATATCACCGAGCGTACTCGAATTATAAAATAAAGAAAAGAAAAAAGAAAAAAAGACAAACGAACGATAAGAAAAGAGAAGAAAATTAATTGGCAAGAGAAAGGAACTTATTGTATTTTTAATATTTACAAAGATTGGGCAACGTGCAGGTAAATGTACGAAGAATAAAATAAATATAAAACAATTCACGTATAAGGCTTATGTCCAAAGTGATCGTATAAATGTTCGGCCACCCTCGATCGTGTCTGGAATTCGATTCCGACATGGTGTTAGAAGCGATAGTATCGAAGGGTTCGTTTTAATGAATCTATGGGGTCAAAAGAGAAGCTTCCCCTTTAGGATCGTGGTAACTTGGTACTTCGGAAGGCTCGTTGACAGCTCGTGCATGCGAAGAATTCGAGGTCGTTTGAGAAAAATCATCGGTCCCCTTTTGCTCTCGATTTAAATCTCACCCCTCGTAACGGGGAACTATTACACGATCCATACGTGCATGATGTAACGATGTAAGGGTAACGAATCAGACCGAGAAGCAATAAACTTGCTTGTTCGTTGGTATTTGTTCTCTTTCTTATTTTCGTTCTTTTATTTATTTATTTATTTATTTTTTTATTTTTTTTTTTTAACTATTATCTCCCACGTGACTGACGTTTTCTTTCGTAATTTCATATACTTCAATTAAATTTTTATTCATTTAATTTTAATTTTCTTCATTGTAATTTTATATACTTTAATTTTTTCTATTTATATAATATATATATATATATATATATATATATATATATAAATGTTATAAAACATGTATATACATTTATTTTATATATGTTTTTTTTTTAATATTAATTATAGATTACCGAGAGTTTCGAGATAATTATTGTCAACAATTTCTACGACTATCCATAATTTTATAATTTACTACATTTTAATTTACTATTTATATATATATATATATATATATATATATTTATTTATTTATTTATTCTTTCTATTTTTTCTTTATTTCAATAGCTTTCATTTTACTTTCATTTTAATATTTCGTAAATATTAATTTATCACACTTGTACGTACATATTCTATTTCAATAAAAAAAAAAAAAATCATTAAATTATAGTTCCACGAACGTCATTGTAGATTGAAATTTCTACGATTGTCTGGGATATAGCATGAAAAATGTTGACGACGAAATTAAAAAGAAGAAGAAGAAGAAGAAGAAGAAGAAAAAGAAAAAGAAAAGAAAAGAAGAATAAATCGAAGGACCACTCCCGAAAGATATTTTATTGTTACTCGGTATATTTAGATCGTTCCACTTTCCATAGACCGAAAAGGGATAAAACATTCAATAGGAAGAATATTTGCTTTGCCGGTATTGCAAAGAAGTGTGGAAGTGAAATGGTGAATAAAAAATTGATGTGTCGTCGGGTATAACCCGGTTAGGCTAACGTCGTAAAGTAAGGTACAATGTAAAGGTACAGGTCGATCATCGACCCTACGACGACGTCCAAGCACAAGCACAAATACAAGCACAAGCACAAATACAAGCACAATCACAAGCACAAACGCAAGTACCGGCAGCTGTACGTTTTTATCTATCTGTGTATGTACCTACGTACGTATGTATATATCATATGTATATACGTATACATGGAGATGTTTGAATGCATGCATGCACGCATCCATGCATGGATGGATGCACGTACGTACCTATATACTGCACACGGATATAAATATCCCCTTGTCTTTACGTAATCGCCGAACGCCGCCGAGTGGCTCGCGTGATCGTCCCAACCAAAATTTATGGATATTTCAATAGAGAACCTCGAACGTTATATATATAGATATTCGAATATACTTCGATGGTTAAAACATTTTATAAAATTAAAAAAAAAAAAAAAAAATAAATAAATAAAAAAGAAAATGACTCTCGCCATTTTATTCCGAACATTTTCTTTTCTTTTTTTTTTTTTTTTCTTTTTATTTCTCTCGTACAATATCGTACGTCCATCTTACGGTTACCTCTTTTTTCGGGCGCGCGCGCGCGCACAAAAAAAAAAAAAAAAATTCGCACGCGAGAAAGTAAAATGAAAAGAAGAGAAGTGAAAATGAAAATGAAGGAGGATGTACGTTAAAGGTGACAAAAGTGATTCGCTAAGTTCGTTCGTTTTTTAAGTATCCTTCGAAGAACGCATGCATCGTTTCGTTTTGTTCCGTTTCTCCTTTCTTTCTGGATTTTTTTTTTTTTGTTTTTTTTTCCTCCTCCTCCTTCTTCTTCTTCTTCTTCTTCTCTCCTTCTCATCGTTTCCTCTCCCTCGTACTTGGATAATACGATCGCCGTATAAAAATTTGAAGGACTTACGTATTGACGTCGAAAAGTAATTACGAGTAAATTCATGAAACCGGTCGTTTCGATGTTCTATTCGTCTCAGAACCGTTTCATTTTCTTCTTCCTTTTCATATAACGACCGTAAAAAAAGAAAAAAAAAAAAAAAAAAAAGAAGAAAGAAAAAATAAAAGAACGACTAACCCGAATGTACGTTAGAGACGGCAAAAGTATTGACGACCGAAATAGATATTAAATCGTATTTCTTTCAAACGTTTATAAAAGAGTCGGATGACAAATTGAACGATCACGGGTTTATAAGTACTTACCCACGCTAACTCATTTTCTTAAATTGCAAATTGCAACCGGTGACTCTCGAGTAGGTCGGGCTAGTGTGGTGGTAGTAGTCGAACGATTTCACGGCTCGCCCGTTGGAATTACGCTTTTGCGGTAGCTCGAAATTAAGAAAGGATGGCTAATTTTACGCTCGTCGTACGTAAAGAGAGAGAGAGAGAGACAGACGGAAAGAGACAGACAGACAGACAGACAGAGAGAGAGAGAGAGAGAACAAAACGAAAAAAGAAAAAATAGAAAGAGAACGGATGAAAAAAGGAAGGAAAGGAAGATGACGACGAAGAAGCAGTAGAAGAATAAGAAGAGGAAAAAGAGAAAGAAGAAGAAGTGACGACGGAGGGGAGGGGAGGGGGGCGAATAAATAAAAAAAAAAAAAAATTTGGAAAAAACGAAAGAAAAAAAGAGAGAAAGATTGGATGATTGGGGGGAAAGGAAAGGGGATTGAGAAATTGGTTTAATTAGGTGATTCGATCGTAAATAATTGTCGGGAATAATTGTCGAAACGTTGAAATCGACGAGTTTACGATGAAAGTGGTGGCGCTGGTGGTGATGGGAGGGGGTGGGAGGGGTGGTGGGTGGTTGACGAGGGGTGTGCAACGAGAAGAGGGAGGTGGTGACGATGATAGTGACGGTGGAGGTGGAGGTGGAGGTGGAGATGGAGGTTGGAGGTGGAGGTGGTGGGAAGAGGGGTGAGGTGGAGGTGGTGGGAAGAGGGGTGAGGCATACATACATTTATATACGGCCGACAGAGAACGGAGAGATTAGTAAATCCACATTATTAGCTTTAATGAGCCGAGACGCCGACCGCCTTCTCTTGCCTTAGGCAAGATCCCGTCGAGGTGTGTGGCGAAACTCGGCTGCAGGGTGGCCTCCCCCCACCCCCCACCACCCCATCCCTCCCTCTTTACATATAACCCCCCTCCAAAGAGACTCCGAATGCGTCCCTGCATACTATTAATCGATTAACGACGTATAATACAACTTGGGAACTATACGTTTCGTTCATTTTCATCGCACGCTCTCATTGGATTTTATCTTTCTCTCTCTCTTTTCTTTTCTTTTTTCTTTCGTTCTTTTGTAAAAAAAAAAAAAAGGAAAAAGAAAAAAAAGGAACCGACTTTCGATCTCAATTCGATCCTTACTTTCGAACGGTTGTTTCTTTTGTTCCCCTTATCTTCATCAATTTAGGATAAATAATTTGTTATCTCTAGATTATTTATTGTAATTTATTATTTCGTCCTTTTGACGAGACGTTTTGCGCTAATTTTTCTTTTTGTTTTCTTTTTTTTTTTTGTTTTTTTTTTTTTTTTTTTTGACAGATCGTAAAATTACAAACTCAAATGGTCTTACGAATTTTTTTTTTTTTGTTCATTAAGTCACTTAGATACTTTCGATACATCTTTTATAATTAAAAATTAAATTTAAAACCTTTTATATATATATAATATTTCGGTTTTCGAAGCGTCAAGGATCTCTTTTACTTCTCCCCCCTCTCTCTCTCTCTCTCTCTCTCTCTCTCTATTTCTCTCTTATATCCTTTTGTTGTTATTAAACGTTCAGGTTGAAAATTCGCGGACAATGGTCGACAGAAAAAAAAAAAATGAGAAAAAATGGAAAGAAAAGAAATGAAAACAGACAGAAAGAGAGAGAAAGAGAGAGAGGGGGAGGGGGTTGGGGAGAGAGAGAATAAATTACCCAAGAACGTTTGTCTCGGGAAAGAGATTCGTCTCGAGTCTCTCCGGCAAGTTTATACGGGGAAATCGATCGATGTCGCATAGCGATTATTCAC
Source organism: Dolichovespula saxonica (assembly GCA_911387935.1). Taxonomy (NCBI): domain Eukaryota; kingdom Metazoa; phylum Arthropoda; class Insecta; order Hymenoptera; family Vespidae; genus Dolichovespula; species Dolichovespula saxonica. Next base: position 3,223,903 of record OU426994.1, on the reverse strand, counting down.
CATGCATCTCTATTAATCTTGCAAATTCGACTACGCCACCGCCTTCGAGGTAAGACCGAAGGGAAGGCAACAATTTCCTGTTTTCATGCAAATCGAGTTCCCATCGTACTTCCAAATGTTTTTCCATACACACACATATATACACACATACACATATACAGAGAGAGAGAGAGAGAGAGAGAGAGTTGACTTTCTATCTTTTTCTTATCTTTTCATATATATATATTTTTTCCTTTCTCTCTCTCTCTCTCTCTCTCTCTCTCTCTCTCTCTCTCTCTCTCTCGTTTCTCCTTCCGAAGGAATAGAAAGAGGAAGACGATAGAAAAATTTTACGTTGCCTCGTCGAGTACTCGATGGGTTCTACGCGAACGTCGATCAAAAATCCTTAATAATAACAATCGTCGGAATTACGATAGAAATTGTAAGAAATGAAGAAAAAAAAAAAAAGAAAAAAGAAAAAAAAAACCTCTGAAAAATCATTTAACTCGATTTATTGTTATTTGCATACGATTGTCACGGTTAAACCGTACTTATCGGAACAATAATACGAGAGGAGTTGATGATAATAAGCGCGATAAACGATATAAAGATTTTCTAAAAAGTCACTCAACGCTATTTATTATTATTTACATACGATTTTCACGGTTAAGGAGTTGAGGATAAGCGCGATAAACAATATAAACATTTTCTATACGCACGTTAAAGTGGGGATGCTAATAATTATTATTAGCCAATAGACTCGATTCGGCGGTGCTCGATCTCCGAGTTTCTCTGCTCATAGATTCTGAGAGAGAGTCTTCGAAGAAGAGACTAAAGAGAGAGAAAGAAAGACAGAGAGAGAGAGAGAGAGAGAGAGGCGGATGTATAAAGTGAGGGGACCAGGCTGATCGTAGTCTATGATTATGTTCTTGACTTTCGCGGTCAAGCTCCCTCATCCATGCTTCCACGGTTCCTTCTATGGTCTTCCTTCTTTCTCGATCCCCGAGCGTGTACTTCGTCTCTCTCTCTCTCTCTCTCTCTCTCTCTCTCTCTCTCTCTCTCTTCCTTCTTCTTCTTTCTCGCTATTTATAGAGGCTTATTACTTTATTGGAACCCGACTTCAAATGGTGGTGCATTCCACCTACGCACTCTACAAGGAAGAGAGGTCTCTCTCTTTCTCTCTCTCTCTCTCTCTCCTTCTTTCTCTCTATCTATCCATCTATCCATCTTTCTCTCTCTCTCTCTTTCTCTTTATATCATTCTTTCGGCCCCATTTACAGTCGTGGATTATTGAAATCGGCACGTTGACACGAATACCACGGTCCGAGGACGTGGCAAATAATTCTACGTATAAATTTACGTAAGCATTGTTCCGTTTTAATTTTATAAATAAATATCCCATCTAACGAGTTTATATATGTGTATCTCTCTCTCTCTCTCTCTCTCTCTCTCTAAACATACGAGTTTATGTGTATGCGTCTTTTAAAGATAATACCGGTTTTATCACTTTCCCCCCAAGTTTTAATTTAATCGAATAGATAGATCATCCACATAGAGTCTACTCATGTTTCTTCTCATCGACTGTTATTATACTTCCGTCTATGTGTACTATTGTTACAGATAACGTAGTATAATATGTATCCATGAAATATTTATGATATACGATAGTCGTATGTATTATCGATACAATTTTAAAGTATAATCCAAGTACGAACGCGATAAGGAAGAGACGATATATAGTTAGACAAATGAGCTATAATACAAAACGCAACGTAATTGCGCGCGTTTTAAAAAAGTATTATTTTCTATCAAATTGTATTATACATACACACACACACACACACACACATATATATTTCTTTTTTAAATTTAATATTTTATTCTTTTTTATAAAATTACAAACAACACCTTGGAATATATATATATATATATATATATATATATATAATAATAATTGCAATTTGTTAAACATATCTACGATCTATTTAATGTATAACCGAAAACGCGTACCCTCTAAGGGACGTTAAAATCGTTGGAATTTAATTGATTAAAAAGATTTGATCGTTCGAATGAAAATGAATCTATCAATTTACGAGATCTCGTTCGTTCGTTCATTCGTTTATTCGTTCGATATTCCCAGGAAATAGGAAACAACTAAGGTAGATATCCAATCGAGTTCTATAAATTATCGATAGTCGTCAAACGAGTGTCGAGGTATTCGATGATAGGACAATGCAACGTCATTCCCGTTTCACAATTAGCGAAAGAATGGAGACAGGTGATACACGAGAGTAGTCACGCCCATTCGATGTACTTACGTTTATACCTTCTCTATCTCTCTCTCTCTCTCTCTCTCTCTCTATATATCTCTATCTCTATCTCTATCTCTTTCTTTCATTCTCGTCCCTTTTTCATTATCGAAACGATCATCCTGTTCGCGAATTGCGACTTCTCTTGTCGAGCAAGAAATATATATATATATATATATATATATATATATATATATATATATATTTATAGCAAGAAATAGCAAGAAATATATATATATATATATATATATATATATATTTATATATATGTATATATATATATATATATACGGGAACGTAAATAAGTATGTATGTATGTATATATGTATGTATGTATGTATATATGTATATATGTATGTATGTATGTATGTATGTATGTATGTATGTACGTATGTATGTATGTATGTACGTAGGTATCCGTTTATTTGTAGGACTCTTTCTTCTTCTACCTTCGAGACTCTGACTTTGTAGTTGTATAAAGGTTACAACACGTTCTCCGTCCTTCTCTCTCTCTCTCTCTCTCTCTCTCTCTCTCTGTTTTCTTTAACGAATACACGGTATATAACAACAACGCGGCGTTGCTAAGCTTGCCAACGAAGTCTCTTATTCCTCTATCGTTCGTTCGAGAGGAAGGAATTAAAACGCGTCTATCCGCGCTTTATCGAGAAATTAATAATCTACTCTTCGTTAACTTGCCTTTTAACGAGATAAGAGCGGTGAAAAGAAGAAATAGAAGAGGAAGAGGAGGAAGAAGATAGATAGACAGGTATATAGATAAACAGATAGAGAGAGAGAGAGAGAGAGAGAGATATAGAAAGAGTAAGAGAAGATTACAGTATTATCGACGAATCCATTCGTTCTCTTTCATACGTACCTACTAATAACGATAATAATATCTGATGATAATAGTAACAACGATAATAATAATAATAATAATAATAATAATAATAGTAGTAGTAATAATGACGATAATAATAATAATAATGATGATGATGATGATGATCTCCGTGATAAAATAGATTATACCTACCCATTACTCGGTTATCGAGTAACTAAATTGTAATTGTACTTTTCTTTTCTTTTCTTTTCTTTTTTTTTTTCAATTCAGCTTTTCAATCTAAAGGGTGAGGTGGGGAAAAAAAATTATTGAATAAATTTCGCGATAATAAAATTCCTTCGGTAAGGTATTATAAATAACGATAGCGAGAAACAACGATGATGATAATAAATGATGGTTGGAGTTAAGAGAGAGAGAGAGAGAGAGAGAAAAGGATAGGGAAAAAAATTCAAACAATTTATAAACAGTACGAGAACACTAGTAGGGGTATATAAAATTTAATAACCGTATTTTTCGTGTTACACGACTGTTCCTTAGCAACAATGAAAAGGGAGCTTTAAACCTTCCCTTTACCTTTATTTTTCTCTTTTCTCTTTTTTTTTTCTTTTTTTTTACATTCTTTTCCTCCTTTTTTTGTTTTTTCTTTTTTTTTTTTTTTTTTTAAGGATCATCGTCCCCTCGACGATGCGTAATCGCACCGGTTGTTCCGATAATTATTGAGAAAGGGTCGTTAAGGGAATCGTTGACTCCTGCGAAAAATAATGCCACGGCAAGGTCGAAGGCACTTCACGGCGATCCAGAAGAGATCCGTAACCAGGTTCAAGGAAGTGTCCAATGACAAAGGCCACTTTACGTTCCGTTCTTTTCCACTTAGTTTAACGTAACGAGTCCCTCTCTCTCTCTCTCTCTTTCACTCACTCCGCGACTCTCTTTTCTCAAGTGATACACTTTAGTGGTCGCTTTTGATACTTTCTTCTCATCTCAGTTTCTTTCGATTTTGGTTACGATAGAATAACGATCGTAATTAATTTACTTTTATATTTATTTATTTATTTTTATATTTATTATATTGTATTATAATTTATCATTTACATACATACATATATATATATATATATATATATATAGCATATATTATTTATTATAATTCGTACGATAATAGTGTGTATATTATTTATTTGTATCGTTACTTCGAAAATTATATATATATATGGATCTAATAATTCATTGCAACGCTAAATTATATTCGAACGGGTAAGATTATTAAAATAATCGGATTTCATTGAATTAACATAACACGATTTCTATTCTTATCTTTTTCCTTCTTCTTTCCTCTTCTTTTTTCTTTTTTTTTTTTTTTTTTTTTTTTTTAATATAAACTCGGAAATCGTGAAATTGCTTCAGGATTTATCAGATAACTTTATTCGTCTTACCTTCGATCTATCGATCGATCGATCGATCGATGAATCGATGAATCGATCGACTTGGAAAACGCGGACATCGTCCTCGAAGGTCAGCGAGTTTGGGAAAAAAAAAGGATAACAATGCGAGCAATCCGTGAGAAAGAGAGAGAGAGAGAGAGGATAGAGAAAAAGTGGCAATCTGAACGTTCTCGGCACAGTGAACGCATTACTCCGGTGAGGAAAAAAGATAGATAAAGAGAAATAGAGAGAGATAGATACAGAGAGAGAGAGAGAGAGAGAGAGAGAGAGAGATGAGAGAATGACGAGATAAAGATTATCGATGGGGAATAGATATCTATAGACGAACGAAACGAGGAGGATGATTTATATGGCGTCGAGGATAGAAACGAATCGAGACAACTTCGCATTCCTTCGAGACGGAAAAATCTATTCGAGCGATACATTATTTATGAGGATTACTTAAGATTCCTTTTTTTTTATTCTTCTTGCTTTTTTTCTCTCTCTCACTCTCTCTCTCTCTCTCTCTTTTTTTTTCGAAATAATATCGTTCTATGTAACATGTTGAAATTCGATATGTCGTAGAGTCTATTAGAGCAATTAGGAATAATTCGATATCGATATTCACGAGCGTATACGCATTTGATTCTAATATATATATGTATGTATATATATATATATATATATATATATATATATATTTCTCTATTTCTATCTATCTATCTGTATGTCTCTTGTCAGATTTTATTCGTTCAGAATCGAATCGCAAGAAACTTCATTCTACACTTAATTAGCATGTAATTAAAACGAGTTTAGGATCGAACGTCGACATTTTGTAAAATATTATATACCCAAGGGTAATGTAAAAGGAGATTCGGATCGAAGATGGAACCCGAGATAAGTTCAGCGAACCCATCAAAATGTAATTAACATATGTATATATATATATATATATATATATATATATATATATATAAATGTATGTATATATATATACATATATATTTCGTATATATTTTATGCAATTATGTACAATTATACCTATATAACAAAAAATCTTCATATATATACATATATATAATTTATATATATATATACATATACACTTTCGCATTAGTTAAATTTTGATGAGTGCAGTTGTATAATTGTACAATAATTTTCTTTTACATAATTATAATTCATATAATTATTTTTATAAAGCAAACTATATATATATATATATATATATATATATATATATATATATATTAAATATATAGACGTGTATATAATAAAAGGTAATCGATAAATCAATGCGTACAAGTTTCGAACGTACAAATCTTTCAAGATATTTATGGAAGAAGGGATTAGACAAATTCTAATGGTACGGGCCGTCTAAAAAGAATAAGAAAACGAAGAAAAAGACGAAGAAGAAGAAGAAGAAGACACGGGTGATACTCATTAAGAGGAACTCGTCGAAGCTCGGCATTCCTCCTTGGAGCTCGCGCGTAATAAAGCGCCGCGAGTTTGAGCGCGCAAAGAGAGACGGCATAAGCCTTGTCGAATAAGCTTGAAAGAGTAAGAGCGACGGAGACAGAGACAGAAGGAGAAAGACGGATAGATATAGAAAGAGAGAGAGAGAGAGAGAGAGAGAGAGAGAGAGAGAGAGAAAGAGTGAGAGGGTGAGGGAGAGGAAGAGGGAAGAGTTTAATCGCGTGGTCGCGACGTACGTCGTGAGGGCAACGCATTTAATCAGCAAGGAGTTTCTTCGAAGTACTCCCTTCCTCCGCCCTTTTGACTTTACTACACGCTTATACGTAACACATACATAAATTAAATTGTCCGTACGTATTCATACGTATACGCACACACAATGCACACACACACACACACACATATAAATATATATACATATATATTTATTAACGTAAAATTATTTACACGTATATATATATATATATATATATATATATATATATATATATATATATATATTTCATAAATTCGTTCATACACTCACTTATTCATTCATTCATTTATATATATTTATATATAAATATATATTTTTATTTATTTTCGTTTATTTACGCGTCGATGAACGTCGATGTTTCTCGTAAAGGTTAAACGTTACGAAGCGAAGGGAAGGGAAGGGAAGGGAAGGGAGGGGAAGGGAAAGGTAAAGGGAAGAGAAAGATGGAGAGAAAAAAAATAATAACAATTCCAAATCCAAAGGCATAAAGAGGAAGAGAATCGATTTACGAGGCATAGAAGTTTGACGTGCTTTTACGGTCGACTCTTATCGTGAGGACACGATGGAGGAGAAGTCAGCTTGGAAAGTTACGGCATCGTATTTAGTATCCTCTCTCTCTCTCTCTCTCTCTCTCTCTCTCTCTCTCTCTCTCTCTCTCTCTCTTTGAGCCGAGAGAATGACGTCACTCGCGAAATAGACTTCGATCGTCGAGAGAAGAAGGAACTCTTTTTTCCTTTTTTTTTTTTTTTTTTCGAAAGAATCCAACTACTATCACTTTTAGATTATCCGAAATAAGGAATAACGGCATTGTACGTATCACACGAACGATCACGAATAAAAATGCGATAACGATTCTCTAATGAAATAATGGAATCACGATCGAGATGAAAAAAAAAATAATAAATAAATAAATAAATAAGTAAAACAACGAATAGATCGCGAGGGTACGAGTATAACGGAGTTTAAGCAGAAGAGGAGAAATGAAGAAATAAACAAATAGGGATAGAGAACAGCGGTCGTCGTAGTCGTCGTCGTCGTCCTCTCTCTCTCTCTCTCTCTCTCTCTCTCTCTCTCTCTCTCTCTCTCTCTCTCTCTCGGTAAAGTACCAGCCGGAATTCAGGCTGCTAGATTGAGAGATATTCGAGCGATTCACTTATACTAGGAAAAAGGACGGCAAAAGTGCGTATGTACGTGCAAGGTGTCGTCTCATGTGTGTAAGCTTGTTTGTGTACGTTATGTTCATTCGTACGTGTGTATGTGCGTGTGTGTGCGTATGCGTGTGCATCTATCCGTCTCTCTCTCTCTCTCTCTCTCTCTCTGTCTCTTTGTATACGTGTTTGTGAGGCCTGGAAGGAGACAAGTGGGGGTAGGGAGGGAGGGAGGGAGGGAGGGAGGGTTGGAGGGTGGGAGGGGGGAACGGTGAAGTTTTTCTGGTGGGGGAAGGCCTCTGCGTGCGGTCCCTTCTTCGACGGACCACCCAAGTAGTCTGGCTTACGCCGACTATATAACACGCACGCTCGGCTACACGTCTCTTGCGTATTAGTGTAACCCCACAACAACACATTGAAAACTATCCTTTCACCGATATACACCTACACAGGCACCTGGCCCTAAAGAAGCACGCACTTCGACTGATTGTGAACGCAGCCTCTCTCTCTCTCTCTCTCTCTCACTCTTGTATCTCTCTCTCTCTCTCTCTCTCTCTATCTCTCTATCTCTCTATCTCTCTTTACTTTATAGCGAACTAGAGAACTATCTAAGTACTTCTCTCGTGTAAGTAAATAAGTAAGTAAGTAAGTAAGTAAGTAAGTAAGTAAGTAAGTAAGTAAGTAAGTAAGTAAGTAAGCACTCGTTTCACTATCAGAGAGAGAGAGAGAGAGAGAGTGTTATGTGTGTATGTGTATGTGTGTGTGTGTTATACTACTTATACACGTGTGTACGTACTCCTCTTTCCTTTTTTTTTCTTTTTTAAACGAGCGAACGAGTGTATGAGAGAGTGAGAGAGAGAATGAGAGAGTGAGAGAGAGAGAGAGAGAGAGAGAGGAATAGCACGAGACACCTTATGAATGAAGCGAACCGTTTAGAAGGTGCTCGACTTTACTCGCCGCGAATGATCCAAACCCGTCGATCGGAGATTAATGAGATCGGCTTACCTGGAGGGATGGAAGGTTCGAGTGTTTTATCTTAGATCGCGATCACTTTTCCTCGGGAGTACTTTCGATACTTTATAAAAAAAAAAAAAAAAAAAAAGAAAAAAGAGAGGAAAAGACCGAACGGAGTTTAAGCACTTTCATTTCTTTGGCTTCTTCCTTTTTTTTTCTTTTTTTTTTCTTTTCTCTTTTCGATCGAGAAAAAGAGAAAGAGAGAGAGAGAGAGATAAGAGTTCCAATGTAAAAATATATATTATTAGCTTTAGAGATTAGAATGTAGTCGAATAGCAAAAAAGGTGCGTAGACTTCGAAAAAATTAATAAGAGAGGAAGTGTCTGTCTGTGTGTGTGTGTGTGTGTGTGTGTGTGTGTGTGAGAGAAAGAGAAAGATAGATATTTATCTAATATCGATAAATCAATCGAATAACAACACAAATATATATATATATATATATAAATTTCTTAACTCACACACACATATATATATGTATATATATATGTATGTATATGTATATGTTATGCTTCGAATTATCTCGAGAAGGAGACTCGCCTAACAGGTGTTACGCGACTTTAGAACGTCCTCTCGAAGCTCGTAGGTACTTACATCGGAGCCGGTAGTAACGCGCGGATTTTACACCGTTGACCTTTCGACCCTCTACCTTCATTCTCCTCGCCGACATCGAAGAGGAGGTCTGTTCTGCTTGTGGAGTCCGACAAAGCCGGCTTAGTAGCTACCAACGTTGTACAATAGCCGCGAATCTTTACCTTTTCTTCTTCTTCCTCTTTTTCTTTTTCTTTTTTTTTTTTTGTCTTTTTTATTTTGATTCTTTTAGTATATATATATATAATTTTGTTTTCGTCGAAACATTTAGTCGAGCGAGCCACCATTTTTAATCAATAATTTTTATTTACGTTACCTCAATGCGTTCGACGATAGATTCGTTTTTGAATCCAACGCATGCGCAATTATTTATTATGCACAAATACGCGCGTATACATACATCAATACGTATGTAAGTACATACATACACACACAAACACACACACACACACACACACACACACATACGGGATAAAATACATAGTATTTATACGTTCGTATATCGCGTATTTAAGAATGATCAAGATCGAAAAGATATTTCCACGTACGTCAAGATTTAAGATCGTATATCAATACGAACGATATTATTTACGTTTTTAACGGAGAATAATTTTTTGTTACTTTATAATAAGAAATCAACCGGTAGATAAGCATCGATAACCGACCGAAAATACATTAGAAGTACTAATTAGTTAGCATAACGAGATAACCAGAGAGAGAGAGAGAGAGAGAGAGAGAGTGCGGTATTATAATCAGACGGTATTATATCTACGCGCACATATACACGCTGTTATTATTATAATAGCGTCGAGGACTCGTTTGAATCCGTTTCTTATTATTATTTTTTCTTTCTGTTCTTTTTTATTTAATACGCATCTTTTTCTTTTTATAATCATCTACCTTTTGTGTGACCACCCTCCCTCTCCCTTGCCTCCCACCCATCCTTTGAACCTATATATAAATATATGTATATATAAATATATACAGAGAGAAAGAGAGAGAGAGAGATGTATCCACAGAGATCGATATCGATAAAACAAAATATATACCGGTCGTATTATCAAGAACAAGGTCAATGACCCAACTGGCCGGACTTCGGACAACCCGGTGAATAAATTGCGAATGGCGAACGTTATTATCTCGGATGATCGTGATTAAGCCCGTAAAAATGATGAAGTATCGTGGTTACGCGTGCGGTAGAAAATTATCGACTTCCGTGCGCCTACGATTTATGTAATTATTACGATGGTAAAAGTGGAATAATTCAGGGCAAGTATAAAGACGACGACTACTACTACTACTACAACCACTACTACTACTACTACTACTACTATTACTACTACTGCTATTACTACGACGACAACGACGACGACGACGATGACGATGACGAATGTCGACGCGACGATGCGCTAAGGATTATTATTTATCGCGTGTTTGATAAGAATTGATAATGGGAAATTTACGTAACCCCAACACGTTGATTTAACTCTAAGTGAGATTTTTAACTTTTGCGTTATTAATAGACAAATATTCTCGCGTGCTTATGAATATTCAATTATATGATTATTATAAAATTATATGTTTTTATATATACATATATAAATATGTAGATATAGATATATATAGGAACGACTATAAATTCTTGGTGATCGTAATTTTATAACGTGAGAAATAAATAAATTAATCTAAGAAAAGGGGACCGAAAAGGTAATCGATTTTTTAGTATCATCTAATAAGAATTTTTCGCACGTTCCGCATATATTTTTATGCATTTATATATTTTCGGCTGACTGACGAAAAATTTGTATCATTTTAATTAATATATATATATATATATATATATATATATATATATATATATATATATGCATGTATGTATAATGATATTAAAAATTTATTAATTTTGAAGACGTTTCTTGATCAAATCTTCACAGATTGGTTTCATCTTTTTTTCTCTTTTTTTTTTTCTTTTTCCTTTCAATTTAATGCTTCATTTCCATTTTATATCGCAATCGAGATCTATTAATTTTTTATTTTTTTTTTTTTTTTTATTGAAACGAAACACGTTCCTGATTGAATCTTCACGGATTGATCTTCCATCCTTCATTGTTTTCTTTTCTCATTTTTCTTTTTTTTTATTTTCTTCCATTTTTCCTCCCCTCTTTTACTTTTTAATTCGACGATTAATATCAATTTTATCTACGTAGAAATGGCAATACACCTAACGCATCTATCGTAATTTAAAACGCCACCGTTAATGTCGTAATTTTTATCAATATCACGTGATACGATCGATCGAAATAAATATTTCGAAAGTATGATGGAATAATAAAAGGCAGGTGATTGAACGATGGTATTAGAGAGGGGCCGAGAGGGTGGGGTGGGGTGGGGAGGAGAGAGGGAGAAGACGTAAGCGGAGACTACGAGTATAGGAGAACGTTAGAACGCTCGTTATTGCAATTAGCATGCTAATTCTCAGGGTCGTCTTAATGAATATGAAAATGAGTAGTGGCGGCGATACTAAAGCAAAGTGCGTAGGATAGATACGTATACCTATCTAGATTGTATAAGTCGTGTACGTATACGTGAATGAATCTCTTTGTATGGGACAGACGTATGGGACCGACGGACGGTCGGACAGAAAAAGAGAGAGAGAGAGACAGAGAGAGAGAGAGAGAGAGAAGTATGTGGTTTAAGAATGTGTGTGGGTAGAATAAAGGAAGAAGCAAAAGGCGCCGGTCGTCGTTCACGTAGAGATAGATACACGGTAGACGGTGGTGCGCCTATTATAATCCTTATGGCTTCATCGTCGTGTGGAATAAAGTAAACGTCCGACGTGTGAAACGTTAATTAACGACGATAGTTTGATAACCGTGCAATACACACGGACGTACGAACAAGCATACACATATATATACGTACGTACGTACTTACGTACTTACGTACGCACGGTTGCACGCACGCGCAAAATATAAGAGAAAATATTTCGCTCGAGAGTCTCTCCACAGATTGACCCTTTCTACCAAAGTCTACGTACGCATGCATACATGTATGCGTATTCCCTCACAAACATATATATATTTATATATGCATTAGATGCATACCTCCATGGAGAACGTTTCTTTAATTAATGCTATACTACTTTGCCTTCATCCGACGTAGAGAAGATATCGATTGCCATGGACATTGATAAATAATTACTATCTATGTACACACATACATACATACATTCATACATACATACATATATATATATATATATATATATATATATATATATATATATATATATGCTCGCCGCGTTCCAAGCCGATTAAAATCTTTAGAATTCGCCTGGTTCGTGCACAACTCTCTAACATAAGAGATTTTATCTATACGAGGGGGTAAAATTATTTTATTACACCATAGACGAGATAAATTTCAATTTGTTTTTATTTTTCCGTCATCGGATAGAGAGAGAGAGAGAGAGAGAGAGAGAGAGAGAGAGGGAGGAGCTAAGTACTTATAACGTCCCGTTGTGAGTTATAGAATTTATTTTGTTTGTACTTTTTTTTAATTATTATTTTCTTTTTCTTTTCGTTCTTCCTCTGAAAATTTCTATGATAAGTTTACATTCGAAAGCAGGTACTTACGTTTTTTTTTTTTTTTTTTTCTAATAAACGATAAACCATGAAATTAGAAACTTGTTTCGGTTATTAGAAATAATTACCTTACGCATTGACTTTTAAGAACGTTCCTATTTCCCTCTTCCTCTCTCTCTCTCTCTCTCTCTCTCTCTCTCTCTCTCTATTCGTGGATTTAATATTAATATGTTTATAGATTATTGTACAAAAAAAAATATATATATATTATTAGAAAGAAGACATTTACTCGAGGGAATTTAATTTTTTCACGAGATAATTGATACGTCATTTAAATAATTCTTGAACGTCACGCATTCGAGATAGATAGATAGATAGATAGAGAGAGATAGATAGAGATAGAGAGATAGATAGAGAGAGGGAGAGAGCGATCGCGGTTATATTTGTGAGATAATGAATAATGAGGAAAGAAAGAAAAAAAAAAAAAGAAAAAAAGAGAAAAGGAAACCGAAACGAAAAGAAAAAAAATGAAAGAATTATCGTTCTGTTCGAACGAGAAAGTCGTCGTCGTTGTCGTTGTCGTCGTCGTCGTTGTCGTCGTCGTTCGTCATCATCGTCGAGAATCAATCCGGTCATAATCGTCGATGAGATCGTACGCCAACGGGGTCAATAAAGTTTGATATCTTCGTTAAAGCGAAAGCGTTTTCTTTACGATACGTCTCAATCTCCTCCTCCTCCTCCTCCTCCTCCTCTTCCTCCTTCTCCTCTTTTTCTTCTTCTTCTTCTTCTTCTTTTGGACCATATGCTGTTCCCATTTAATTGTCGAATAATTTCTCAATGATTTATTTCATCAATTGAACGAACCGAAGAGAGTGTATGGGGAACGAGACGGACAGACCCTAATTGGTTTTTAAAAATTAATTATTTCTTGTTTTCTTTTATTTATTTTATTTTTTTGAATTTTTCGGTCAACGACCTGTTCGTTTGCAATCTTTCATGAAACGAGATCGGTTTGGTGGGACAAATCGGTTTGTACGGACAAGCGACAAGATATCTGGGAAGATTTGAAAATCGATAAAAATTATTTGGGATCTGTTCTTTTTTTCTTTTTTTTTTTTTGTTTTTCTTTTTTGGTTTTTTGTTAGGCTTGTAATCAGGCTCGTTAATTTACGATGTACGAAAGCAAGGAAAAAAAGACACGAAATTATATCGGAATATAAAGTTTCCAGATGGGAAAAGAAAATTTTGATTCAGACGGACGACAAGTCCCTAGGAGATTTTAAAATTTGTGAAAACACCTTTCACAAATTTTTCTTTAGCCTTTCAATCGCGCTCGAAATTTCGTAACCCCAGGAAAAGCGATGTCAAACTGAACATCTAAAAGTTTCTAGACGATATTAAAAATCAATCGCTCCTCGTCAAGATATTTTTTAAGCCGGTTGTTGTACGATTTACAAAAAAAAAAAAAAAATGAAAAAAAGAGAAAACAAGATTTTAGTCAAAGAACACAAATTTTTGAAATTCGTTTATAAGGACTTTTGGCCCATCCTGTACTTACATAAATATTTAACGAAAAAAAAAAAAAAAAAAAAAAAGAAAAAAGAAAAAAATAATAAAAAACAAAATAATAATCCACAAAGATAAAACTGTTCGAGGATGAATAATCGATGACCCGTGAATGCCCGTGTTACATAATTCTGATAAAACCGTCTTAACGTTAGGTAATTATTATAAATTTGACACGGGTGCCTAGTAATTATTTTTTCTTTGTTTTTCTTTACTCTTTCTTTTTTTTTTTTTTTTTTTATTACAGTAAATTTCTTTCCAATTAAGATTAAGAGGAAAGATTACGATGGCGTATACGAAATAAGGGGCCCACATAAGAAATATTTTCACCGAATGATCGCACCGTAAGATCGTTAAACGAATAAATAATAATAATAATAATAATAATAATAATAATAATAATAATAATAATAATAATAATAATAATAATAATAATAATAATAATAATAACCACAACAACGACAACAATAACAACAACAATAATGATAATAATAATAATAATTCTTTGAGCGTTTATACGCGCAAAGTAAAGTAGGATCATTAATCTTGTCATCATTACGATTTCCCTCGTCTTACGTACGCAAATGCTCCGTTAAACGGTTAAGGTTCGTAAAGGAAAAAAATAAATAAATAGAACAAAAAAAGAGGAAAAAAAGAAAGGCAGAAAGAAAACAAAAATGAAAGGAAGGAAGGAAGGAAAAGAAAAGAAAAGAAAAGAAAAGAAAAGAAAAGAAAAGAAAAAAGAAAGAAACACTCGGCAAAATTACGTTCAACTTCGAGGTTCTTTCCGTCGGCCGGTTGAAACGCGTAACACCACCGTACCTTCGTGTGTGTGTGTGTGTGTGTGTGTGTGTACGCGCGCGCGTCTTTGGAAATAATGAAAAGTACGATTGCGTAAATATCTAACTTGCGAGTTTCTCGCAGCTGACGAGAAACTCTTGTACGCGACCGATTTAAAGCGTGGAAAACCTCTCGCTTTTATCGTTTCTATTTCTCGAACGCGAATCTGTGAGAGAATTTTATGCGAACACCTTCTCTCTTCTCTCTCTCTTTTTATTCTTTTATATTTCTTCTCTTTTTTTTCTTCTTCTTCCTCCTCCACCCCCTCCCTCGTTAGAAATTAATTTAAATTAATCCCCGTTGTGGTCACGTATATATATTGTTTTTAATAATTTATTTAATTTTTTTAATACTTTTGTACTATTTCATTTAGATATTTATTTTTTCGTTATGCTCAATTGCATATTTGTTATCTCGAATTTTTTCGTAATGTAATTAATATAGAAACATGCATACGTACCTACGTACGTAAAACTTGTCACACTTATACTTATAGTACAATTGACACTATTGCACTGTAGTAATTGTAAGTTATATATATATATATATATATATATATATATATATATATATATGTAGATACACTAATATATATGTAATTATACGAATGTAATTGTTTCTAAGTACTAACTAATTATAGTATTAGTATAGCATATGATTATACCAGTCCAACGTATATCATTACACTAATATAACGTATATACACTTATAAGTACGACCCGGCATAATATAATTATGACTATACTAATTATAAGTTATACGTGCTAATACGAAACATATGAAGGGATCTCGTATTACGAACTTACGATTAAATGCTGCACAAAAGATTAGAAAAAAAAGAAAAGAAAAAAAAAATATGGATCTTTTTTCTCTTATGCAGAAATGCATGTAAGCGTCAGTGCATGGATACGCCGCACGTCGTCATGAAGAATTAATATTAAAATAGTGGAAGAGTATAAATATACGAGTTAAGTCCGAGTAACTCAGTACTAACACTTACTATTACGTGCGTACGTTTTCTATTCCATTTTATTTTATTTTATTTTATTTTTTTTTTTTTATTTTTTTACTTACAGTTACGCTTAAACTTACACTTCTTTTTTTTCACTTACTCTGCTCACTTTACTCGCACTTACTATCGCTTACATTCTTTTTTTCTCCGTAAACACGACGAAACAAATCGAATTATAGTGATCTAACCATATAATATATATATATATATATGCCTAATCATTGCTATTATTGTTACTATCGATGAGTCATACATTTATCATTCAAACATTCTTATTCATTTCTGTCTTAGCAAAGTAATAAATAAACATGTCTCTCTCTCTCTCTCTCTCTCTCTCTCTTTCACTCTCTCCTTCTTTCTTACTCATAGAAGTTCGACGTTCTAACACTTGTAGAATTCTCTCAGTATTATTCCCGCGTCTATCGAAGGCATCGCCTTATATCACAAAATGTTTTTTTTTTTTTTTTTTTATTTTTCCTAACGTCAGCAACAAAGCGAACGAATGAACGTGCGGCTAACGGCGCGAAGGCGTTCTTACTATATTGGAAACGCTCCTTGTAAGACTCCTGTCCTTTCTTCTCTCTCTCTCTCTCTCTCTCTCTCTCTCTCTCGGTCTATCGATCGATCGATCGATCGATGAGATAAAATCAAAACGATCCTATTCGATCCAACGCGAATACCAACGTGTATTATACGTTATTTAGACGCATCGACAAAACAGTATACTTGCACGATCTTCCAACAATATATTTATTTACTTTTGTACATCCATATATATATATATATATATATATATATATATATATATATGTATGTATTTATATATTTGGATTAATTTATTGTCAATGAAAAAACGACCCAGTCGTAGTTCGAGATGACAAGTAGAAAATAAATAAATAATAAGAAGCAAAGGATAATCTTTGGAAATTCATCGAAATTATTTTTCTTTCTTTTTCTATTTTTATTTATTTTTTTTTTTTTTTTTAGTTTTTCCTTTCTCCGAGTCACAATAGTGAAACGAATAGGATTCGTGTTTGACATATAAAGAGAGAGAGAGAGAGAGAGAGAGAGAGAGATCGAGATATGAAAATCGAATTAAATTTGATTGATATCAATTTTGACGAAATACTAGGAGTCGCGAAGTAAAGTTTCAATGTAGTCTATGATCGCCTATGATATCTGAATAGATTCAATTAATGTTCTTTCAATCCGTCTGAAAGTTTTACGATATAGAATTTTTAAGCGATTGGAATATCCTCGCGAGAAAGAAAGAAAGAAAAAAAAAAGAGAAAAAGAAACAAGAGGGTAACGAGAAGGAAAAGCGAATGAAAAGGAATGAAGAATATAGAAAAGTGAAAACAACGGGAGGACCTTTCAACGACGATAAAATAGAAAAAAAAAAAAAAAGGATTCTCTGTCTGTAAGTAAGTAAGTATGTAAGTATCTACGTTACGAAGGGAGCAAATAGAAAGGTTTTAACAGGTGTGGCGAAATTTACAAAGCGCCCACGCGTTTCTACCCGTACGTAAAACGAAGATAGCGAAATATATTCCATCTCTTTGCACGATGTTCCTCTTGGGTTAACAATGATACCGTTGTAAGGAAAAAAAAAAAAAAAAAATAAAATAAATAAAAAAGACGAGAAAGGAAACAAAATATTCTCTCTCTCTCTCTCTCTCTCTCTCTATCTATCTATCTATCTCGTTATATCTGTCTCTTTCTTTTTTCATCGTACACCGTGTATATAAGTACGAGAATCCGTCCGAATGGCCGGACATTTTCAAGATTGACTCACGCACTTTGTTACGTTTCACGTTCGATGTTTCAAACGAGCGGAAAACGTATTCGCGTTAAGAGATACAGTTGTACATATACATATACACATATACATATACATATACATACACATATACATATACACATATACGTAGATAGATACGTACGTACGTACGTATCAACGTATTCTCAACGTACATAAATGCACGCTTAAAGAAACCGTACAATCGTATTTATGCGAGTACACACGTACACATAAAAGGAATCTTTTTCTACGGTCAGCGGGACGTCACGCGTGATATAAATTATTATGAAAAGGAAAAAGGGTCGCGCGCGTGCAGCAGTCCACTTCGACGGCCATTTATCAAGAAAAACAGGTGTTCACTGAGATTTCGCAAGGTAGGTAAGTAGACGTCAGTGAACTTCTCCAATGAAAAGAAAGATAATGATAAGTATATATATATATATATATAGAAAGAGAGAGAGAGAGAGAGAGAGAAAAAAATGGGAACTTGGTGGTCTCCTCGATGTCCTTTTACGATGGATCACGTGTAAGCGTAGTATCTAATCGTAAGTACGAGATTGTATATCTGTCTACGTAATCCGAAGTATCATTCCAATCCCTAAGATCGTATCGATCGTATCGAACGATATATACGTAAGAACGAAACGGAGGAGCCATTCTAAATCCGGAGACGTGGTTTTCTATTCTTATCGTGAGTTTTTTCTTTTTCTTTTTCTTTTTTTTTTTTTTTTTCTTTTAAATTAATTAGTTAGGACGATCATAATTGTGTACGTTCCTCTTACGAACTTGACACCAATCTAGAGTATTACGAATCGAGAACGATTCGTCACGGATTTAACCATTTTCTTTTCTTTTTTATTTTATTTTATTTTATTTTATATATATATATATATATATATATATATATATATATATATATAAAAGATATAAAGTATGAAAGAAAAAATAATATACGGATAAATATTTTTTCTCCCTGCTCCTCCTACCTCGTTTTCCTTTTTTTTTTCTTTTCTTTTCGTTACTTTTCGTTTCGTTCCTCCAACGAACATAATCGAAAAAAAAAATATATAAAATTTCGATGATCGACCTCGAACGAAATAAGAATGAGAGAAGGAAGAATAAGATTCTTTCGTACGTAACTCGGACAAAAGTCCGAAGTGGTTCGTGCATTCGCCTTAGCGTTAGCCTTTCGTACGATCATCGTTCAGCTAATATCGCGAAATTAAAAGGCCATAATTTATGGCCGGTTTGAGGAGCTGGTGCTATCCCCTGAATTATGGCTCCCTTAACTAGACTTGAGTTACGACGAGCCACGCCGGGCCCTCGTTCGACTCTTCTCCGTTCCTTTGATTCGTCCTCCTCCTCCTCCTCCTCCACTTCTTCTTCTTCCTACTCTTCACCCTCCCACCCTCCCTTACCTCACTCCTCCCTCTCTTACTCGTCTTCGTCCTCTTTGCGTACCCTCTTCTCTTTCGAAGTGCGAACTCCTTTCGTCTTGTTCGATTTTTACATCCCTATTTCCGTTCCTCCATTTTATTTCGTGCACGCGAACCTCTTGGAACTCTCACTCTCTCTCTCTGTCTTTCTTTTTTTACTCGAAACGTGCTTTGTCCCCCCCCCCCTCTCTCTCTCTCTCTCTCTCTCCTTCTCAGTCTCTCTGTCTCTCTC
Source organism: Dolichovespula saxonica (assembly GCA_911387935.1). Lineage (NCBI taxonomy): Eukaryota > Metazoa > Arthropoda > Insecta > Hymenoptera > Vespidae > Dolichovespula > Dolichovespula saxonica. The sequence goes on along the minus strand of OU426994.1, from coordinate 3,204,409 downwards.
TTAATCGTTGAAAACATTTCACAATCATCGATTTAACGAATAGTTAAAACACTATCGATTTGTAACTACCTACAAACGAACGCTCGTTCTGTTTATACTTCCTAAACAGTTTCTAATGGTTTTACGGCTTTCGTAATAATAGCTGGTTCTGTTCGAAAGTGAGTACGAGAGTGACAGAGAAAGAGAGAGAGAGAGAGAGAGAGAGAGAGAGAGAGAGATAAAAACACCTGTTTCAAAGGATCATCTGGACAGTGTGTCTTGAAACGAGCAACATTAGAGATTAGATAGCGACGATTGACGTTGCCGATGAGATATATTTCGACAGTTAATACACGAAAAAAGAAGAAGAAGAAAGAAACGAAAGAAAGAAAAAGAAAATGGTAGAATAAAGAAACGGAAGGAATAGCAGTTAAAGTGGAGTCCATATGTCATATCTAAATGTGAACCGAGCAGATGACCGGAAACAATGTTACCACGCCCAGGTGCTTTGAGGAGTACCTTAAAAAAGAATTTCACTATGGCCGTCATTGTATTCCCGTCGTGGGTACTGTCATCGAGTAGAAGATACGGCTAAATCCCACCCATCGTCGAACCTTTCTTGCGTTTTATTCGTTTGCGTGAAGAAGAAAAAAAAAAGAAAAAAAAAAAAAGAAAATATTATCAAAAATATATAAAAGGGAAGATATTTTTTATGTCGCCGTTAGAAAATTACTTTTTTTTTTCTTATTCTTTTTCTATACGTCGAGTTCGAAGTCGATCCTTCAACAATCGAATTTTTATTATTGATCGGTAAAAAATATTTCCTTTTCTTTTTTTCTCAATTCGATCTTTTTTTAAGGTCTTTTCTTTTTCTTTTCTTTTCTTTTCTTTTTTTTTTTTTGAACGGCGATAAAAAAATTTATCATCATCGATGTCTGGTCCAATCGTGGTATTAGTTTGAAATGTTTCGTACATTTCTCGTACGTAGGCATCGCGCGTAAACGATTTTGTTCGTATTCGTTGTCGTAAAAAAAAAAATCGAAGAAATTTATTGGCGACAGAGGGAAAATTTTTCTCGCGATACTAATTTCTGAGCGATTTATAAAGTCGCTTTTTATGGTTGTTGAAAAAAAAAAAAAAAGAAAAAAAGAACGAAGTAAAGGAAAATATTTTCCCTCTCTTCTTCAATTAACCTCGTAATTACCTAACACAGTGATTAAAAGATTGCCGTCATTGGTTAGTCCGATCACGTATTAGAGTAAAGAGATTAGAGAACCAGGTACATGTTCGGTTTATCTGTCATTGGTTTAGAATTAATGAAATGTGTTTAATTAAAGCTCTCGTTACTCTCCTAGTTTCGTGTTATTTTACCCCTTCTCTCCATTTCTATGTTCATTTTCTTTCTCTCTCTCTCTCTCTCTCTCTCTATCTATCTATCTATCTATCTCTCTCTTCTTTTTTCATTCTCTCTCTCTCTCTCTCTCTCTCTCTTTTTCTCTCTCTTTCGTTTTTTCTCGTTTCACCGATAGACTTAGAAGTGCTAATGGTTCTAGGTTCGATTCCAGGTATGGCTGGAATTTCTCTTGACCAGTAGCTTCTACGTATGTAACTCGATAGAATCGATTTCGAGATCGAGATGTAATCTTTTGATCCTTCGAAAAATTCGAATATATTCAATAAGACGATTATATATATATATATATATATATATATATATATATATATATATATATATATTATAATTAGGTATCTAATGATCATATCGATTAAGAAAATTCATCGAAGTCACTATATTTCGTAATTTCATATAATCTCTGTCTGATTCGTGTTAATTATGGACGCAGTGAAAAAAAAGAAAAAAAAAAAAAAAAGAAAAAAATCCCACCAAATATTCGACGATAAATTCGTAAAAACGTTTTGAAAATAATTAGATTTGTCGATGGGGAAAATTTATATGGCCATTAAATCCGCTAAAGAGGGAAATTAAATTCGGCCGTAGTTCTTGTTCAAATTTTCGAGGAATACAATTTCCTGAACGAACAGATTCGTTAATGGAAAAATTCGTCGGTGAAGAGTAGCGCGTTATCGAATCGTGTGTTAAACTCGTTAGACTCGATTGATAACCGCGAGATATACTCGAATTACGCTTTCGAACGATCGATGATCGATTTTTGCGGATAGAAATGTACGACATAAACGAATCGATAAATAAATTAAATTAATTTCAATTATGAATTAAAGTGATCGATATTTCCTTCGCGAGTTAGAACATGATTATATCGAAGTATACAACTTAATCGACGCGCGCGCGCGCGCGTGCGCTCCACACACGCACGCACACGAATGTACACACACACTCACACACACACACACACACACACACAAACACGCAAACACAAACAAATCGATTCTTAGGAGACGTAATGGCACCCGTTTGACCGTCGGTGGGATAAGAAAAAAAGAGAGAGAGAGAGAGAGAGAGAGAGAGAGAGAAAGAGAAAGGAAGAAAGAGAGAAAGAGAGAAAGACAGGAAAGGAGAGGGAGGATGTGTAAAAGGCAATTGGCTCTCTTCGTTTATGGTCCGATACATAAGCGGCGTCGACTCGCATAACTCGCTCGCGTGCGTTTTGAAAGCGAGATGTAAAGCCGCCTGTGCTTTATCAGTACCATTCCCGTTATTACAACTTTGCTCTTTTCGATGTAATAAAGGAAATGGAATCGTTTTTAATAGATTTAATCAGTAAATTTCACGCTAAATCCATCGTAACGTCGGTATCCACTTACTTACGTTCGTATGATCTAATTAACTCCTTATCGTTTTGAATTATTGACAGAGAGAATGAGAGAGTAACGGAGAATAATTATCATTTGAAGAAGAGTAAGAATTAATTGATAAGTAAGAACGTGTAATAAATATATAAATAAATAAATAAAAAAAGAATAATAATAATTCTATAAGCTCGTAATACGAAAAACGTTTCCACCTTGACTTTAAGAATCAAGATCACGCTTCATCGATACATTTTTCCTAATTCGCGAAGGAGTTCCTGTTTGTGGTTTTACGATTCGTAAAAAAAAAAAAGAAGTCGGAATGATCTCGAAGAAAACGTAATCGATTTTGTTAAAATCACGCGAGAACGTCCGACCGATTCTAATTAATAAATTAATAAATCTATATAATAAATAATAAATAATATAAATAAATCTAAAAAATATAAATAAATCTATTTAGTATCCGATTATTCAACGAGCTCCAACGAAATTATTTTAATCGTAAAATGGACTGAAAAATAGCCGTCGATAAGGTAGAAAACGCCGATAACCAAGAGATCGGTAGTTTATTGAAATGAAAAGAAAAAATTAATAAATAAATAAATAAATAAATATATTGTTTCGTATCGCGTAAGACATTTTCGCGATTTTAGTGCGAACCAGCCCGTTTCCTGATACGCACGCTCCCTCCGTCTATACACGTGTATGTATTAATTTATATATACGAACATACAATACGTATACACCTGTGTATACATATATATATACATATATATATATATATATATATATATATATATATATGTTTGTATGTACGTGTATGTACTAACACACGTAATAATGCTACACGTCGTTAAGCGTAGAGCAAGTAGAGGTATTCACGTAGTGCAACCAAAGTATATTTAGTTACTCTTTAGCGCGGTTACCCGATATAAGACACAGAGTGCTCGTAATAATAATAATGATAATAACAACAACAACAACAATAATAATAATAATAATAATAATAATAATAATAATAATAATGTTAGTGGTAGTGGTTGCAGTAGTAATAGTATTAGTAGTAGTAATAGTGGTACCGTAATTACGCTCGTCGGCATACGAGTTTACAAAGTGGATAGGCCCGACAGTCGTCAATAAAATCGTTTAATGTATATCCACGCGCGTCTCGGGTTATGCGCATGCATGGTACCGTAAAGAAGCACGTGAATTATGAAATCGAGGTTGAATTTCGAGATAAGGATCGCGGATTTGAAAGGTCGTGAAAACGTTGATACTGATTTAATAACGACGATAATAATCATTATAATGATCTATAAGAGTTCTCGAGACGCTTAAAGTCGATAGGATGGGTGGGTGGGTGGCGAACGGGAGAGGAGGGGAGGGGGTAGGGTGTTGGTAAGAGGGATGGACGCTACGATCACGAAACGTTCGAATTCGAGGTTCTTTTTTTCTATAAATATGTGTGTGTGTGTTACTTTTTCTTTTAATGACTTTTTCTTTTCTTTTTTTTTTTATTTTTTTTTTTTTTTTATAATCGAAGGATTACCCGCAAGACGATCATTTAAGAAAAGAGACTCGAGTATATTTCATATAGTAATGCATACGCTCCTTTATATACATGTACCGTGGGCTGTCAATGAGCGTGGCCGAACAGACAGGAAAGCAAGCAAACAGGCCAGACATATCTGGGACAACGCAGATTTCGTGCACGCGAGCAGTTTCGAAAATGTTCGATGCGTGCGAAGGAAGAAATTAAAAAGGGGGTTATTCGTGGGAAACAGGAATGATCGATTCGTATATACAAAGACATATATATATATACATACATATACGTACATATATATATATATATATATTTGTTTCTATATATGTACGTACACGTATGTATGTATGTATGTATGTATGTATGTATGTATGTATGTATGTATGTATGCATGTATGTATGTATGTATACATTAAAAAAAAAAAAAAAAAAAAAGAAAAAGGAAAAAAAAGGAAAAGAAAGAATCGCAAAATAAAAAGAATCGAGAGAGTTGATTTCGCAGTTGGTAAAATCGGTCGCTCTACTTTCCAATAGGAAATTATTCGTCCGAGAGAGTGTTTCGTAAAAGTTTTCGAAATACGAGAGAGAAGAGAGGAGAAGAGAAAGGAAGAAAGAAATAAAGGAAGAAAATAAATAAATAAAGAGAAGATTCTCACTGTTGGTCGGTAGAGGCCTAAGGTCGAATTATTTATCACAAGGAGGAGGAGGAGGAGGAGGGGGAGGAGGGGGAGGTGGAGGAGATGGTGGACGGAGGGAAGAAACTCGTCGGAGAGAGAACGAGCGTGTTGTTGTCCTTGCAAAAGGTCCGGCAACTCGCGACCGATGGGCAAGTTAATCATCATTAAGGCGGAAACTCGAGGATTCTTGTGGGCCACCCCGGCTATCTTCTGAGTAACGATTGCACGAGCACGCGTCGCATTAAAACTCGCGTAAATTCGTTGGACTCGTACGAAAGAGAGAGAGAGAGATAGAAAAAATGGAAGAAAGGAAGATAAAGGAAAAAAAAATAAAACATCGTCGGTTTAAATTCTCGTGAGAGAGAGAGAGAGAGAGAGAGAGAGAGAGAGAGAGAAATGGGACGATGATCAGGAGGATGGGCAGGGGGAGGAGGGTAGGGGGAGTTTAGCGTTGTTTATAAACGAACGTACGAGACGCGAGCCCATTGATATATTTTATTAATTGCGAGCTTAATCGCGAGCGATTCCGTCGATCGAACGATCGATCGATCGAACGTACGATGCTTCGATCTTCGTTTCTTCCTTACTTTCTTTTTTTCATTTCTTTTTGTTTTTTTCTTTTTTTTTTTTTTCTTCTTAATTTACCTATCTCTCCTATCCGGATTTAAATTTGAATTACGCGTTGATCGAACTCGATCGGCGAATTTAATTAACGTGAATCATCCTTGAATGGAATGTATCGGATTGAAAAAAAAAAAAAATAAGAAGAAGAAAAAAGAAAAGAAAAGAAAAGATAAGGAAGGTCTAACTTCTTAAAGTTCGAGTAACGAGTGGGATGAAGAAGAGGGAGAAAGAGAGATAGAGATAAAGAGAAAGAGAGAATGAGAGAGAGAGAGAGAGAGAGAATTCGAAGGGAAGAAAAAAAGGGAAGAAAAAGTAATAAAAATAAATAAATAAAAGAATGAAAAAGAACATCGTTTAACCTTTTACTCCAGGGGGCGCACCAAAGCGAAGCCCATATTTGTTAGACGGGCCACCCTGGGAGACGAGAATCGCACCCCCTTATGATTTCATCGAAAAGAATTAAAAGAAGTGCCGTTCGGCTCTGACGAGTCAATTCATCTCTCGTTCCACTGACCTCAAACGGGCCAGACTCACTCACGGCTGACGTCAGGCATCTCTCTCTCTCTCTCTCTCTCTCTCTCTCTCTCTCTCTCTCTCTCTCTCTCTTTATCTTCCTCACTACCTACCTCTTTCCCTCTCTCTCTCTCTCTCTCTCTCTCTCTCTCTTTCTCTCTATCTATCTCTCCCACACTCGCGAGATTAGATGTGCCCGAAGTAACGACCGTATGAGTCACGTCTAAGCGAGTTAGAACGGAGTAAGGGATATTTCTGCTTGATATAAACTCATGTATAATATTTTCTATCCCTTTTGTTCCTCTCCTTTCTTCTCTCTCTCTCTCTCTCTCTCTCTCTCTCTCTCTCTCTCTCTCTCTCTCTCTCTCTCTCTCTGTCACACTCTTTATCTCTTTCTCACTAAGTACCATTAAATATCGATGATCGAGAGACTCTCTCTTATCGGTTATATAAAATAGGAAGAATAAGTATAAAGGTAATATCGATTAATAATAAAATTGATCGATACTAGGAAAACCAATATTATCGAAATTTGAATCGAAATGAATTACGAAATAATAATGACAATTTTATTTGACATCCGGACGAAGAAATTACTTTCGATGTTTTAACTCTACACCCTACGATGAGTTACCTCGAGGATCTGTCGGTGAAATTATTCGATAGGACGAATCGGAACAAAAGCGACGCCGACGCGGAGTTATGAGAAAGAAACGAAAAAAAAAAAAAAAGCAGACAAAAATAAAGAGAAAATAAAAGACAAAAAGAAAAATCAAAGAAAGGTGAAAAGATTCGAAAGTATCGTCGAGACGGGTGGGGTTGAGGGTTGAGGAGTAGGAGTAGGAGGAGGTTGGGGGGGGAAGGAGGGTGATGCCATTCGATCGAAGGTCGTTCGTAAACTTTTTCTTACTTCGTTCCGTTAAAAAAAAAACAAAAAAAGTAACGATCGCACCTACTTTTCCGAGCATTCTTATCGAACGGTAACCTCAAAAAATCATGAACAATCGTAGCAGCAAAAGCAACAGTAACAACAGTAAAAGCAATAGCAACGTAAACAGTAAACACAGTGACACGGTAACAGCAGGAGGAGGAAGAAGAAGAAGAGCAGGTAAAGTAACGAGGGAATCGTTCGCCGATCGAAATCGCCGATCGAATCGGCGAAGAAGTAGTAATCGTATCAACGGGAGGCGGCAGTTCGTCGTGCGGTGTCCGTATCGAATGCTAATTAAACGGGTGTCGACTGTATCAAAATACCTAACGGCTGGGCTCCGCGAACAGAGAAGGAAGATAGATCGAGGAAAGAGTGTGTGAGAAAGAGAGAGAGAGAGAAGGAGACAGAAAGAGAGAGAGAGAGAGAGAGGGAATCCACGGTATAGTTTTCGGGGAGCCGTGGAGCCTAATGTATGCCAGTGGGCTAGCACGGTGGTCCACGGCACCGTGTGGGTGGTCCACGTCCTCCTGCCAAGGCACTCCCCTATGCTACGGGCACTGCTATGTGCACTATATACTCTCTCTCTCTCTCTCTTTCTACAACACACACACATATACACACACGCATTGACTCACTCACTCGCTCACGAATATCTACTTTCTCTCCCTCTTCCATTACTTTCCGTTCTCTCATCTTTCCTTGTCCTACACTCGCACGCACATTTGCTAACACGTGCAAAACACAACGTCTCTTTTCTCCCTTTCTCTCTATCTCTTTATCTCTCTATCTCTATCTCTCTCTCTCTCTCTCTCTTTCTCGCATTCTCTTTCCGTTTGTCTGTCTTCGTCTCTCTCTCTCTCTCTCTCTCTCTCTCTCGGTCCTCTTACTATTACTCCTCTCTCTTTCTCGCGCACGCTCTTTAAGCCCCATAAGTATCAGGGCACTCCTGTCATGAAGTCCATGACTCCCGAAGAAGACGACGGTCCACATCCTTCTCGTCTTCCGTTCACAAGCGTAACACGGTGAACGCTCTTAGAAATAAATATTATACGATCTTGAAACTTGTAACTCCTATGTAAACGCTACTACTACTACTACTACTACTACTACTACTGCTACTACTCTACTACACTTTTTCTTCGTGTCTTCTTCCGTCTTTATCTTTCTGTCGTTCGTTTTTTTCCTTTTTATTTTTTTTTTTCTTTTCTTTTCGTTGTTCTCTTCTTCTTTTCTCTCTTAACCTCGTTTTACGTCCTTCCTCGACGTACGACAAGATACTCGGATCGATTGAATCGCGATACATCGAATGTATTAATTTTCGATACTAGAGAATATTTTCTTCGAGATCGAATGGCCGTGGTATACATATATAACCTTTGTTAACTTACGTAGTCGTATTAATTCGATTGTGATATATCGATCGGCGTTCTCGAGATTTCTATTCGAGTGACACGTAATAGATAGGTATGGACAAGTATCGAGAGAGAGAAAGAGAAAGAGAAAGAGAGAGAGAGAGAGAGAGAGTTCGAAAAATAGACATCAAAAATATAACCAATACATAACATCGATAGCATTAAAAATATAACCTATACATAACGTCGACATAGACATCAAAAATATAACCTTTACATAACGTCGTTGTTGTGAAAATAAGAAAGAGATAGACAAAGAGATAAACAAAGAGAGAGAGAGAGAGAGAGAAAAAAAAGTATCTATATGTCATTCGTATATTATATCCTTTATTATAATATTCTTTCGTACGTTTCGAGTTTGGATACCGGTCATTTTATCGAACGAAAAATCGACGGCTCCCGTTGGTCACACCATTTTTCGACCAAAAGCACAAACACTCGATCCTCTCTTTTCTCTTTCTACGCGAACTCGTTAAAGTTTTCTTGTTTTTTTTTTTTTTTTTCTTTCTTCGAGAAAGGGAAAGAGAGAAAGAGAGATAAAAATTCTCACCATATTCTCTCTTCCCTCGTCTTGTATGAACATTCCAGCACGTGTGACAAGATACTAAGTAAAAGCCGTGGACACGCTCGTTTTCATGGTGAAACGTCGACGAATCCGAAGTGGTGAGGGGGTGGGGGAGGAAGGGACGAATGCATGTATGTATGTACGTACGTACGTATGTATGTTCGTAAGTCCCCAAAATGGTCTCGTAAGCGTTCCTTGCTACGCCATTGGTCAGACTACAAGTGTATATATCTATATACGTTTGTACACGTTGTACGTATATATGTATATGTATATTGGCCATATTCTTGGCACGTGCACACACACGCGCGCACACGCACATACGCACAGAGAGAGAGAGAGAGAGAGAGAGAGAGAGAAAGAGACACACAGAGATACACGGAGGAGATACACGCAAACACGTTGCTTCTACGACTATCATGGGATGGACACACACGCGACGACACGTACCAGGTACTTAAGCTCCCGGAGAAAGTACTTACTTAAGTACTTATTTACCCGTGCGGTGTTTCGTCCACGTGTTACGCATATACCATATTTATTTTGTATTTATTCGTTAGAGAACTCGCGTTATTATCGTTACGATTTATATATATATATATATATATATATATATATATATATATATATATATATTAATGATCGGTACACGCTCGCTTACTTACCGACCGAGCACGATATATTTTTTATCGCATGCATACATATACGTATATTTGTGTATGCATATATATATATATATATATATATATATATACATACATATGCATACATATAGAGATGTATAGATATTCTCGTTGCCGATCTGATTGTTACCGAAGAGAGAGAGAGAGAGAGAGAGAGAGAGAGAGAGAGAGAAAAAGAGAGAGAGGATGAGTTTTGAGCGCACGTGTGGTCGACGGTGCAGCGCTCAATTGACCGAAGAAGAACCATCCCAAACCGGTCGCCGGAGTTTCGGACGAGCCTGGAGAGACGACAGCCGCGCGTCACGTCCTTCCCGTGGCCCGCGACTTTGACTAATTTGCCGGTATTCGACTTCCACGTTGGCCGGCTCGATTTCGACCCGGTGGTCCGTTCTCCTCCGCTAACCGAATCAAATCGCGCGAACGCGACTCTATCTCTCTTTCTCTCTCTCCCTCTCTCTCTCTCTATCTCTCTCTCTCTCTCTTTGTACTTTTCTATCGATCTCGAAGATCTTTCGTTCTCGATCCACGAGATATATCGACTATTCAAGATTCGGATCGATCAACCTGATATATCTGGTAGGTACATACATACATACATACATACACATATATATATATATATGTGTGTGTGTGTGTGTGTGTGTGTTAGTATCTACGACGTATGTATTGGTGTTAAATCAACGTAATAAATATTCTTACTTCTTAAACGAGAGATAGAGAGAGAGAGATAGAGAGAGAGAGAGAGAGAGAGGGAGATAACATTGATCGATACTCTCGAATAAATCCCCCGGGTGAATAATTCGTCTCTCTCTCTCTCATAACTCAAGGAAAACGAAGAGATTGCGTTGATAGGGGGACTATTACGAACGGGTTGACTCCTCGCCGTTCGTACGTTTGCGAAAGTAATACGAGGCAGGCACTTTGTGAAAACTCGACTCGTTTCAGTATAAAAATGCGAGGAGGTGGTGGTGGTGGTGGTGGTGCTAATTGTGGGTGTCGGGAAGGCTCGACGGAGAAGAGAGAGACACACAGAGAGAGAGAGAAAGAGAGAGAGAGAGAGAAAATTACGCGGTGCTGTGAAGAAATAGGAAGAGTGAAAGGAAGGAAGGAAGGAATGAAGGAAAAGAACAAACAGAAAAGAAATGAAGAAAAAAAAAGAAAGAAAGAAAGAAAGAAGAAGAAAGAAGGAAGAAAGAGGAAGACGCGAGAAAGGCAAAAAAAAAAAAAAAGGATAGGAAAGAAGCGCACGGTAAGAATAGTTTTAGCGTGTTAAGCCTGATACATACGACACGGTGAGTTAAAAGCTAAGAAACAGAGAGTAGGATAAAAGAAGGATAAAAGAGAGAGAGAGAGAGAGAGAGAGAGAGAGAGAAGAACGAGATAGCCCGGTGGGCCGAGTTTTATTAATACGCTTGAGGACAAATTAGCCAGTTGATTGCACGATTTAATTATAACCGTCTCCTCTCTTAGACCCTTCGCCCTTCTTCTACCTCCTCCTCCTCCTCCTCCTCCTTCTCCTCCTCCTCCTCCCCTCCTCCTGCGTACTCCTTCTTCTCGAATGCGCAACTCGAGAGGTCCGAGAGAACCGATTCGCCGAGGCCCTGTCGAGCTACGGCATTAAAACGTCGACTTCTTTATTAACGGAGCCTTGGACGTTGGAGTCCTTCCTTCTCCTCCTTTTCCTCCTCCTCCTCCTCCTCCTCCTCCTCTTCCACCTCCTCCACCTCCTTCGCCCATGCGTGACTGCGTATACTCGTGTTGTACGTAGGTATACCTACTTTCGCGATCCTTACGAAGTTTACACGACGGCTAAGTTACTTTTCTTTTTTTTTCTTTTTTTTTGTACCTTTCGAAAGAAAAAGAGGAAAATAAAAATGAAGGAAAAGAAAGGAGAGGAAGAAAGAAACGAAAGGAGAAGGAAAAAAAGAGGGAGAGAGAGAGAGAGAGAGAGAGAAGAATGCAAATTTTATAACCTCTAAAATATATAGTATACAGGGGGTTTACTCGTTGCGTTCAACAAAGATAAATAATTCTTCCTTTTTTCATTATTATTATTGTTATTATTATTATTATTATTATTATTATTATTATTTCTTTTTTATTTTACCCTTTCAAAAAAAAAAAAAAAGAAAAAAACAAGAAAAGAAAATCGTTTCACAACGGCTCGATGTCTCCGTGCATGAGCGCATATGTAAGCACCTCGTACGCACGAATTGTCAATCGATTAATTACAAATGAGAAATTGCAAAAAGGGAAACCTTTTTCATTTCGTCCGATGATCGAGACACATTTTTAAAAAATAGCGTATATACATTTTTTTATCGGTTGATTCATATTATAATCTATTCCAAAGTGCGGTACGAGTTGATGTCTTTATATTTTAATATTTGACACGCGCGAACACGCACACGTGTACACACAGATAGAAGGATAGATAGAAGGATAGATAGATAGATAGAGAGAGAGAGAGAGAGAGAGAGAGAGAGAGAGAGAGAGAGAGAGGGATACATAAAGGGATACACGATACACAAGCACATGTATATCAGTGGATCGTGAGTATTCACGGTTTGTAAATCTCTGCTCTAAATTACATACATACATACATACATACATACATACATACATACATATATATTTATATATATTAGACATATGTGTGTGTGTGTGTGCGTGCGTGTGCATATATATTATCATATACTGTTAGATGTTCGAATGGTTTCGTGTCTCAGTATAATGAAATTATTATCCAGCTGTCCACGAATCACATTCACTCTCTCTCTCTCTCTCTCTCTCTCTCTCTCTCTCTCTCTCTCTCTCTCTCTCTCTCTCTCTCTCTCTTTCTGTCGGAAGGAATAAGAAAGACGAAGTAAGTATAAGAATAAGAATAAGAATAAGAAACTCCGTCGACGCTCTCGAATGAACGAATAGAACTCTCTCTCTCTCTCTCTCTCTCTCTCTCTCTTTATCTCTCTCGTCGAGTTCGTGTTTGGTCAGTCGAGAAAACAGCGTCGAGGGCACTCGATGCCTCGAAAGGTCCCTTCAGAAATCTTTACCGAGGAACGAGTTCGTTCTCTCTCTTTCTCTCTCTCTCTCTTTATCTCTCTCTCTCTCTCTCTCTCTCTCGTCTTCCTCTTTTTATAGACTATACATAGTCGCTATTCATCGTTCGTACAACCCACGGACCTACACGATGGAACCAAGAGAGATAGAGAGAGAGAGAGAGAAGAAGAAGAAGAAGAAGAAGAGAGCAGTCTCGTAATGAAGACGTTTCGTTTCTCTAGGTTGGGGGAAGTTTGACGTTTTTATGGATCAGCCTTGGCTTCTTTTTTTTTTCTCCCTCTCCCTCCCTCTCTCTCTCTCTCTCTCTCTCTCTCTCTCTCTCACCATCTCTCTCTCCATCTCTCCGTTTCTCTCTTTCTGTAGATTCTTCTTCTCTCCTCGGCGTTCTACGAAAGACCCAGCTTAAGCCGGGCCCGTTATTGACGGGTCTATCATCTCACTAATTCCATAATAGGAGATTTTTGGTTTTACGCTGGGAGCTAACGACCCAAAAGGGGTTGGTAGGAGGGGAACTAAAAGTTTCACGGTACGACGACCTCCACTTCTTTTATTCCATCATGGATGACTATCATCTCCGAGATCGTTTGCGAGATCCACTGAAATAGAGTCAGAGACGGAGACAGAGACAGTGTGTGTGTGTGTGTGTGTGTGTGTGTGAGAGAGAGAGAGAGAGAGAGAGAGAGATTTTGCGAAAAATGATATCTGTGTAGGACGTGTCGTTCGGTGAACTTGCGACGATAAAATTTACGGTGATCGAAGAAAAAAAAAGCTTGAGAGAGAAAGAGAGAGAGAGAGAGAGAGAGATGGAGAGATAGATAGAGAGAAAAAGAAACTCTTTATACGACAGTAATTATCGATGATCGATGAATCGACGAACGATCTTTCCAATTGGACGTTATCGACGTACTTCGAGAATACTTCTATGAAAACGATTCATATTTAGAAAGTGATATATGTCTATCCTAATCTTCTTCTTCTTCTTTTTATTCACGTTTTTCGTATACCTCGACCTCTAGTCGAATGTATATTCGAAAATGAACGTGCTTCGAGGCGACGGTATCGAAGAGATGAAAAAGAAAAAGAAAAGGGGAAGAGAAAAGAAAGAAAGAAAAAAACGATGAAGAAGAAAAGAGAGAGAGAGAGAGGGAGGGAGAGGGAGAGGGGTGGGAGAGGAGAGAAAGGACGAGAAAATTGCGCATGCGTCTGACGCTTTCACGTAGAAACGAGAGGATTATTCGCGATAGGACGATGACGTAGCGGAGACAATGAAGCGCGAAAGGTCGGCGAAAGTCAACGAAAATCGAGACGTCCTTCGTCGTCTCTTCTCGGGCTAAGAAAACGAGCAGAGCCACTTGGGCTTCGCACGACGATGGTGGTCTCTCTCTCTCAGTGTGCTCTACTAGTAGTAGTAGTAGTAGTAGTAGTAGTATTAGTAGTAGTAACAGCATCAGCAGCACCAGCAGCAGCAACACCATCATCAGCAGCATTAGTAGTAGTAGTAGGTACAAAAGAGACTGACCCTTTCGAATCGTTTAAGATGCAACGCGTTGAATTTTATTGACTTCTTACGATTAAATCCTAAAATACATTATCTCTATCGTGGACAACGTTCGTATAAATTCGCTTATGTTTGTGCGTATACGCATGTTACGTACGTGCATGGGGTATTTTCTTCGTACTCTTTTAAAATTGCAACGAGTTCGTATAAGTATTTATTATTTATATACAGGTAGTTACACAATCGTACATCTACGAGTATTCACGTATACATAAGTATCATACCAACGTACGTACGTACGTACGTACGTGTTTATACAGATCGTATCTAAGAACGTGTAGAAAGTTGATGATAAATGAGACGGTCTGTTGTTCGAAGAGAACACGAACTCGAATTTTGCAAAGTGAGAAACAAAAAACAGAAAGTGAGAAAGAGAGAGAGAGAGAGAGAGAGAGAGAGAGAGAGGGAGAGGGAGAGATAAAAAGAGATAGAAGAAGAAGAAGAAAAAGGAGAAGAAGAAATAAGTTTTTGTATACTTTGGCCATGAAAACAATTTTATGAAGATTGCATTCCAGCCCTTTTTTTCGAAGACATTATTAAGAGAGAAATTCCAGAATGGGATCTCTCTCTCCCTCTCTCTCTCTCTCTCTCATTCTCTTTTCACTTTAAAACATGAATTAGAGAGAGAGAGAGAGAGTAAGAGAAGGATGCAGAGTCTATGAAAATCGAAGAGGCTGAAAGAGTTATCGCGCGAGGTAGCCGGGCCAAGCGTTCTATTTCTCTTCAACGACAGGGCCCTTTTCAGCTGAACTCCTGCCTTACGAGGTACTTTGGGTATCAAAGGAGTCTCTCCGGGATCTATGGCGACCGGACGAGGTAGAGGAAAAGACCTCTCCGAGCCGAAGCCGGGGTCAGACTTCGTACAAATTTATTTCGGCGAGGAGCTCGGCCAGCCGTATTTCGAGACGTTTGGAACGTCTTAACTTCGACACGTGAGATATACATACGTATATATATATATATATATATATATATATATATATATATATATATATGTATATATTTCTCTCTCTCTCTCTCTCTCTCTCTCTCTTTCTCTCTCTCTGTCTCTGTCTGTCTGTCTCTCACGCTTTCTACCACGACCTTGAAATATATTACTCGCGATAAATTCAAGATTTAAACGATTCTCTTTACGGCGAATGGATTTAAACGGCGCAGGGAACTTTTTGTCGGCCATTCGTACCCAGAGAGAGAAAGAGAGAGAGAGAGAGAGGGATAGAAATAATTCCATGAAAATTCTCCGTGAGAAAAAATTTCCATGAAAAAAAAATATGCAGGGAGCACCGAGAGCCGTCTGACACGTTAGCGCGAATTTTGCAAAATTCGAGATATTAGAGATATTAGATCGAGTATTAGAATTCGTGCGTCGTCTTGTTCCTTCTTTTCGTTGCTCCTTTTTCTCTCTCTCTCTCTCTCTCTCTCTCTCTCGTGGGGACCCTCCCCTTCCCCCTCCCTTCAACCGTGCCAATATCGAAGAATTATACGTCGCGATCTATGGAATCATTTCTTCCATTTTTGATAGCACGTTTTACGAGAAAGAGATCAGAGGGGAATCAAAAAAAAATTTATATGTATATAAAAACGAGAGAGAGAGAGAGAGAGAGAGAGAGAGAGAGAGAAATCCTTGAGGCTCGCGATAGAATTCACCTTAAATCTCTCTGCCTGAAGGAACAGGTATTCCTCCAAGCTTCTCCGATTACGAAATCCTCGGAGCTGAGAAAAATTTTTTACTTTCTACCCGTACGCTCTCGTAATTTTTCGAGTGGAATAAATCGAATTTACTCGCGGCGAGGAGAGGAGAAAAAAATTTTTCTTCCTTTCTTCCTTCCTCTTTTTTTTCTTTTTTTCATCGTCAATTCGCTCCTCCAACACACGTCGCACGACGATATGACGTTTGAACGACGAAGAAACGAAATGATGAGAAAATGAAAAAAAAAAAAAAAAACAAATAAATAAAACAATGATAACGAGACGACGAATTCAGGATCATTCGTGCCCGTTCTTTTCTTCGTTCTTTTTTTTTTTTGTGTTTTTTATTCTTTTCGTTATTTTTTTTTTTTTTTTTTTTTAAATCGTCACCAACGGAAACAAAAATTTTTAATGAACGATCGGTCACCCTTCCTCCGCCTTTCCGTTTTTAAAACAGTCGACATGCCTAACCGACCATAACTCCGATCCCATTATGAAGAGAGAGAGAGAGAGAGAGAGAGAGAGAGAGAGAGAGAGAGAGAGAGAGAGATAGGAATGAGTAAAAGGAACTTGAGCGTTTCGAAAAGCCGTGAAAAGAGGACCGGTGGAAGCGCATTTGCGAGCTGTTAGGCGCGCCCTGTGCGTTTGCGCGTTCATGCGTGCGCGTATGTATATATGTACGTATGTATATGTAATATAAGTATATATGTATATTCCTCGAGCAAACGAGGAAACCGAGAGAGGAGACCGTGCTCCAATTTGAGCCATCGGAAGACACTTTAACTCGTAGTTTATTTTAGTCGTAGAATAAACCGACTAAACGGACGACCGACCGGAGCATTATCATTATATTAACGCGAATAAATGAAACGCTAATAGGGAAAGAAAAGAGAGGAAGAGAAGAGAAAAGGACAAAAAAAAAAAAAAAAAAAAATAAAAAAAAAGGAAAAAATTAAGGAAGAAAAATTTTCCGAGAAAAGAAGAAAAAAAAAAATAAAAAGAAATCTTTCACCCACAGTTTCGCGTTCGTTCGTTATTTCTCTCCAAACGTTCAATCATGCTATCTCAAGTCGCATAACGGAGATAAGAGTGTCGTCGTTAATTGAAAGTTACGATAGGATAATTTTTCTCTCTTTTTTTTTTTTTGATGGGTGAGGGTGGAGAATGGGTCCTTTCCCAATTCCTTTCATTATCTTCATTTCATTTTGTTTCATTTCATTTCATTTCATTTCATTTCATTTCATTTCTTCCCACCCCCCCTCTCTCTCTCTCTCTCTCATCATTATCGTCAAACCGAGCGTGAAAGCTGTTTGTCTCCTCCTCCTCCTCCTCCTCCTCCTCCTCCTACCCCTCGAAGATCCACATAAATTAAATTAAATTCGCCATAGCATAGCACCATACGCGAGCCACGAAATTAAGCGATTTCGCGAGAACGAGAACGAAAACGAGAGAGATAGATATATATATATATAAATATATATATATATATATATAGAGAGAGAGAGAGGGAGAGGGAGAAAGAGAGAGATAGAGATGGATAGAGAGAGAAAGAGAAAGAGAGAGAGAGAGAGAGAGAGAGAGAGAGCTCAGTTGTCGAGTTCCCTCTTCGGTCCTTCGTAACGTCCTTCAATTAAGCGGACTTCCTCAGGATTATTAACTCCAAGTTAATCCCTTTACGACAATATTAACAGTCGTTATACACACAAACACACACACACACACACAAATATATAAATATATATACGTCGTACAAATCAACACGTGACATCTATCAACGAGCGAAGATAAATATCATCGAACCGATTTTTTCTTTCTTCTTTTCTTCTTTTTTCTTTTTTTTTTTCGTCTCCCGTCCAAATTGAAACGTCAAGTATTAAAATGGAATTCCTGCATCGAACGAATTTAATAAAAAAAAAAAAAAAATAAAAAAAATATAAAAATAAATAAATAAATAAAAAAATAAAAAATAAAATAAAATAAAAAGAATAGAGAAAAGGAAAAATAAATGGAAGAAGGTTGATCGATTCTCGGTTGATCGACAAGAAAGGAAAAAGCAAAGAGTTAGAGAGAGAGAAAGAGAGAGAGAGAGAGAGAGAGAGAGATAGAATGAGAAAGAAAAAGTAAAAAAGGGAAGTTGAGAGATGAAAAATAAGAGAGAAGAAGATCGCCGGGGTAGAAATAACGTGGAATCGGGTTTCGTCGAGAGGATCACAGTAGCCTATCTGTCAGACGTGGGTCTCGTTGCGGGCGACATTATTTGATAGCAGGGGACGAGGATCTTCTCGGTGGAAAGGAAGGAGATAGGGAGACAGAGAGAGACAGAGAGAGAGAGAGAGAGAGAGAGAGAGCGACGGGGAGGGAGTGGGGAGTTTCGATCGGTGTTGGTGGTCCACGGTGGCGAGTCGAAACAATGAATTTACTTCATAAATCTCAATTCAGTCGGAGCGAGCGGCCAATTAAACTTAATCTCGCGACCACCGTCGTTGGGCCATTTGCCTAAGACGTATCACGGTGAACACCCAAAGGGGTAGGAATCAAAACATTCAGGCATTACCATTTTCGATCTCCAAATCTCGCTCTTTCTCTCTCTCTCTTTCTCTCCTTCTTTTCATTTATTCATTTATTTATTTATTTATTTATTTAATTTTTTTGTTGTTGTATCTTTTTCCTTTTTATTTTTAACTTCTTTTTTTTCCTTTCTCTTCCGCATTACGGCATAATTTTCGCCCTTTTTCTCTCTTCTTCTTTTTTTTTTTATATTAATTAATATATATTAATATATATATATATATATTTATATTAATTATATTGTCTACCGCATGTACGAGGGAGTCGATTAATAATATTCTTCTCTTCCCGTTGTTTTCGAAATTTATTTATTATTCGTCACTCTCTTCTTCTTTTTTTTCTATATTAATTAATATATATTAATTATATTATCTACCGCATGTACGAGGGAGTCGACTAATAATATTCTTCTCTTCCCGTTGTTTTCGAAATTTATTTATTATTCGTCACTCTCTTCTTCTTTTTTTTTCTATATTAATTAATATATATTAATTATATTATCTACCGCATGTACGAGGGAGTCGACTAACAATATTCTTCTCTTCCC
>OU426994.1:3177785-3180285 GCA_911387935.1 Dolichovespula saxonica | reverse complement strand
AACGGGCAAGCGAAAGATTAGTTAATTAATTAATCGATTAATTATTATCCACGTAACGATCGTATGACAGATATCATTTATTTTCGATTATTTAACTGTAACCTCCGTGGTTTAAATTCGCTTTAATTTAAATTCGCACGATCGTTAAACGTAATATATTTGTGCATGGAGGTTAACGTTAAAAGGAGAGAAAAAATAAATAAAGTACATGCAAATTCTTTCTCTCTCTCTCTCTCTCTCTCGAAAGAAAGAAAGAAAGAAAGAAAGGGGAAAGATCGAACGAACAGGGAGTTGAAATTTTTTTCGAAAAATTCGAGACACATTGCTCGTTAGGGGCATGTAAACATCGATTTCGGGGTTCTCAGTGTTACGTTCGCGAGACATGCTTCGCAAGCCGTATGAAAACCATAGATAGGATTATGGGATTTAAGGGGAACGGTTGAGAACCCCTTTGGCCACACGCACACTTCTCGGTGGCTCCAATTAAGCGGGCAACATTAATTTCAACCACCCGGCCCGACCCCGCGGTTATCTCCTCTCTCTCTCTCTCTCTCTCTCTCTCTCTCTCTCTCTCTCTCTCTCTCTCTCTCTTTTACTCTTTACCTCTCCTCATTCGTTCACTTTCTCTCTTTCTCTCTCTCTCTCTCTCTCTCTCTATCTTTTACTCTTTGCCTCCCCTCATTCGTTTACTTTCTCTCTCTTTCATACATTCTCTCTCTCTCTCACTCTCTCTCTCTCACTCTCTCTCTGTCTCACTCTCTCTTTGTCTCACTCTTTTTCCTACTCGCTTCACGCACACGCCCTCCGCGCAATTTGCCCCTACTCGCGGTGCACGCGCGCATGCAGCTTGCGAGAGGAACCATGCACACGCCCATTGCGCGCGCGCACGTCGACGAGCTCGTTTCTTCTGTCCCCTCCCTATGTTGGTTGGTTGGTATTTATGTATTTAACAGAAACAACCGAGTTTTCATTCATTTTTCCTTTACGTTTTTCAATTATTCTCTTTTTCTCTTTTCTTTTGTTCCTTTTCCCCTTTTCTTCCTTTTTGTTTCTTGGACGTCTCTTTTCATGTAATTTTTCTTTCTTTTTTTTTTAATTTCTCATTTATTTTTCTTCTTTCTTTTCCCTTTTTTTTTTTTTTATTATTATTATTATTACAATACACGCACGGTTCGAATCATTTTCGAATTTTTTTACTTTTAATTTCTACCGGGAATTTTTTTATTCGAATTTTTTAACACGGCGCTGATCGCACATACACATACCTACGTTTGTATTCAAACAAATATGGCAAATGTCGAAAGATGTTAAACGTGCGAAGAAAAAAAGGAAAGAAAGAAATAAAAAAGTTTTTTTTTTGGTCCTATTTTGTATATAACATATTGCAATTGTCAATTGCATTTTTATCCTTAGCTCGTACATACGGATGGAACCAAAAAAAAAAAAAAAGGATCATGAAAGGTCTATGATGCGCGTACTCGTTCCTCGTTTAAACGAATTTTGAAAATTATCGATTACGTATATTAAAAGGAAGAAAAGGAGAACGTATTTTTTTTTTCTTTTTTTTGACGAAAGACGCGCGTTCTCCACGTTGGTGAATTATTTTTGTCGCAAAATAATTCTCTTTTTCCTTTCTATTCGCGTCACTACCGTTCGAGAACGTAATTCGTTCGATTCAACGAAAATGTCTATGCAGGCTAATATCTTTCATTGGTTATTTTTTTTTTTTTGCTTTTTTTTTTTTGCTTTTACTAACGTTAATAACGTATGTTACGTCAAATTTTATCCCGCGAATCGATCGGACGCACGTACGTACATACACGTACGATGAAGCATCGTGATTTTGAAATGATCCGTTGGAAGTAGATCCACCTAAAACTGCTTCCACAAGTGCATCGAATATACACGCACCGTTTATTGTTCCACACCGTACGGCTATATTTATCCGAACGAAAGCTTTGTAGATACGTTTCTTCGTGAACTACCCACTCTCTCTCTCTCTCTCTCTTTCCTCCCCCCTCCCCTCTCGGTTTCTGTCGCTCTTCGTTTTTCACGTTCCATTTATCATTTCCCAGAAGATCTACTTCCGCGTACTCAATTAAATTTGTACGTTACTTCCAAAAAAAAAAAAAAAAAAAAAAAAAAAGAAAGAAAAGAAATGAAAAGAAAAGAAAAAGAAAGAACTATAAATCGTTCGATAAAATTAATTGTCGAAATCAAAGGTGAAACAACGTTAGACGACGCGAAGGAGGAAACGTTCGTCAAAACGAAGAGAAGAAAAAAAAGATAGAAAAAGAAACAAGAAACGTACATTACATGCATATATCATCGAATAAATACCGAGAAAGTGGAAAGAAAATTGCTCTAACTCGAATAATACAACAGCTACAGGGTGGGACGAACGTATTACTTAAGCGGACCGAAAAAAGTATCCGGGAGTATTGAAAAAATCGATCGTACTTTTCTCGATGCTTTTTCTTTCATTTTTTTTTTTTTTTTT
>OU426994.1:3147785-3175285 GCA_911387935.1 Dolichovespula saxonica | reverse complement strand
AAGCAAAAAATAGAGAAAGATAGAAAAAGATAGGGATAGATATATATATATATATATATATATATATATATATATATATATATATACAGATAGAGAGAGAGAGAGAGAGAGAGAGAGAGAGATACAGATAGATATATATATATATATATATATATATATATATATATATATATATATATATACAGAGAGAGAGAGAGAGAGAGAGAGAGGGAAAGGAAGTGAGTGAATGAGTAAGACAGAGAAAGAAAAAGAGAGAAAGAGAGAGAGAGAGAGAGTCAAGGCTCACGCGATCACGGCCGATCGTGGCTTAACTTTAGATCCGATTACTAGATACACCGGCGTACGTAGTAGGTATAAGTACACGAGGCTAACCGCTCGTTAAATCGTAGCACGCGGCAAACGCACACAAACAACTACACACACCTACCTACCTACCTACCTACCTACCTACCTACCTACCTACCTACCTATCTACCTACCGTATACGTACGTGTACAGAAAACTACGAGCACGTAACACGGACGCTAACACATGCATACACACGTACGTAAGTTAAACTCAACCACATTAACAGAAAACTTGTTGTAACTGAACGAAGAAGATGCCCCACCTATCGTCCCACCGCTTTTGCTAGACTTTTTTACGCTAGCGCGCGCGCGCGCGCGCACGGTACAAACGTACACACGTACGTACATCTGACAGGTGTGTGTTTGTGTGCGTGCGTGCGTGCGTGCGTGTGTGTGTTTATTAACACCACGAAGTAGTATTAATCGTGTAATGAGAGCGTACGCGTAATTACACGATGTCTTGGTTCCTTATCCCTTCTTCCCTTCCACACCCCTCCACGCCCCTCCCCACGCCTCGCAAGCAACCAACCCCTTCTACCTCACCTTCTTATCCTGCCTCGCCACCTGTCTTTGCCAGCGAGCGAGAAAACATCTTTAAAAGCGACGTTAACTATCTCACGGCGGGGACGGGGTTGGTGGGAGGTGGAGGGGCTTGGGAGGAGGGGGTAAACTTGAAAATGTGAAAATAATTATTATTCGCTCCTCGAAGTTTGCCCGGCGCGTTCGTCTGCGTAATGATACACGCACGGTCGACAAAATGGCGCTCGAGTAGAGAGGATAGACAGAGAGAGCGAGAGAGAGAGAGAGAGAGAGAGAGAGAGAGAGAGAGAGAGAAAGGTGAGGGAGAAGGCGAGACTCGCGTTTAACGAAGTATGTATTACTTTACTTACATATTTACTTACTTACTTACTTACTTACTTACTTATATACTTTCGTTTCGAGACGACGTATATATATATGTGTGTGTGTGTGTGTGTGTGTACATAAATGCGATTTTCCGATTTCACGCTCGTTACACACAGCTCCGTGTGCCCGATGAAAAGTATAGACTATAATTATCATCATAGTTTAATTCCATGTTAATTCAATCATTCGCTACTGTATATCGCGAACATAGATATTAAATATATATATATATATATATATATATATATATATATATATATATATATATATATATATATGTATGTATGTATATATATATAATCTAATATATGTATATGTGCGTATGTATTATTCATATATATACGTTAATATATAGATATATAAATATATACATATGCATGTATACAAATATATACATGCGTTAGTATGTAAATTATGTATGCATATAAGGAAAAAGGAGAAAAAGATATCGCACGTATTTTATTTTTTTATTTTTTTATTTTTTTATTTTTTATTCTCCTTTTTTTTTTTTTTTTTTTTTTTTTTTTTTTTATGAAAGTAATCCGTAGGCACGGACGGAGATTATTCTCGTTCTTTATTTCATTTTCTTTCTCATTCTTTCTCCTCCGTACTGAAATCGCACTTTCAATCTCAATCTTTTTTTCTTTCTTCCGTTTTCTTTTCCCATTTTTTTTTTTTTGTTCTTTCACACAAGTCGACGCGTAACAACATCATGAATTCTAGAATATCCGTCGTCGTTGATGGTCGTTCGTACAACGAACGACAATTTAAAGAAAAAAAAAAAAAAAAAAAAAAACAAAAAAAAAAGAGAAAAAAAAGGAACCTCTCGAATCTTCTCGAATATTTTCATTCCTTTTCCGGATCTTTTTTTTCTAACCCCGCTCACAATTTTCTCGTATAGTTATTACTGCTTAACGCTCGAATCTTATTTTCGTTTCGCGAGTGAAAATTAGGTTATAAAAAAGATAAATAAATAAATAAATAGATAAACTACGAAGTCGACAATTTTACGACGATCGTTCGGTTTCGTATATGCTTCGATAATTATTATATATATATATATATATATATATATATATATATATATATATATATATATATATATATATATATAATGCAATCATGTTCATCGATAATTTTAATATACGAATCTCTACGAAAAACCTGACGACGTTAAGATCAAATGAAATTCGTCGATCGTCACGTGATCGCAATTCGTACGATCTAAACGGAATAAATCATCAAGCTAATTCGTTTATTGGAATAAAATAAAACGAAATATAATAATGATTATTGGGATGATGATTGCGTGGAGGGGTGTGTAACGGGGTATTTCGAATGTTACCTTAGTTGCTCGGGATTCGTATACGGTGCTAACATCTAGCGGTGCTTTAAGGTAAATCAACCTTCGTGTGAACGCAGTAACCCATAAAGAAGTCGGACCAATGAGAACGTAACCTTATTAGGTATAAAATTTTTGCCTCCTTTTTTCATTCTCCTCTTTCTTTATTTCATTATTTCTTCATTTCTTTCTTTCTTTCTTCTTTTTTTTTCCATCGTGAAAATTAACCGGTTGTTAACCTATAAAATTCTCAGTCAATAAGAAATTTACTCGACGAATCGTCGGAACGGCGATCGAGATGTTTTGTCCATCAAAAAAAATAAAAAAAAAAAAAAGAAAAAAGCCGATAATTAATATCGTCCTTTCTCTTTTCTTCTTTACTGTTATATCCTCTTCGAAGAGAGAGAGAGAGAGAGAGAGAGAGAAAAGAAAAAGAAGGAGAGAAAAAAGTCGGAAAGAAACGACGAAAAAAAAATGGACGTGCGGACGAGGGTTAACAAGTTGCGGCAAAAAAAAAAAAAAGAAAAAGAAAAAGAAAAAGAAAAGAAAAAAGGAGAAAAAAAGAAAACTAAGAAAAGAAGTGTTTGTCGTCGAGATAAACGTGAAAATTAATCCACCGTAACGAAATAATTAATGATCCTTAGAAGGAAAATTATGTACGCGGGTATCATTAATCAAAATAAGACTTTATAAGTGGGGAAAAAAGACATAATGCACGAGAGAACGATTTGCTCTCCGTTGTGGGAAATATATATACGTGTGTTTGTGTATAAAAAAAAAAAAAAAAAAAATGGCAAGAAAAAAAACGGATTACGTCTCGCAGAAAATTATACGCCGATTGTTTTTGCTATCGAGTTGAAATTGATCGCTATAACTTAACATCGTACTTACACACGTATATCTATATATATATATATATATATTATTTTTATTATAACCATTAAAATCAATTTTATTATAATCGAATTTTGATGAAGTTTATATTTATACTTAAACGAGAAAGAACAACGACGACGACGACGACGACGATGAAAAAAAAAAAAAAAGTAAACGAAAAGAAGAAAATAATCGCGTCTAATAAATAATCCGTATAATAATATTTATTACGACGAAATAAAATTACAATGACATTCTCTCGGCTTTATGTATCTCTTTGTAGTTACGTAGATACGTGCGGTTTAAACATGGCGCGTAGAGCGAGAAGATTCTATGGGGGTCTGGCATCAAGGTTAATGGGCTTATACGACGGCTTTCCACGCGAGTTAGAGAGATAAAAACATGTCGCGAAAACTGGACCATCATCATAGATCACTTCTAAACGATCTCCGCGTTCTTCTTTATCGATCCATCCTTCTAACCTATATCGAGAGAAATCGTTTCTGTTTTCTTATGATAAATTATAATATTCGCTGTTAGCTCTAACGTATTTTTCATTATTTTACTTATTATTGTATTAGTTGTAATCGATAAAAAGAGTGAGAGCGAGAGAGAGAGAGAGAGAGAGAGAGAGTACGATCGTCCGACATCTTCGATTGATATCAAAGTTTAACGCGATCTCCATGGCGGCAAGTTTGAAATTCAAAGATTAATTTTCTTCTTAGCGTAATGATCGACGTAAAAATATTTAAACTCGCGTAAAATATTTAAACCCGACGTAAAAAATTATAAACTCGCGGCTAATCATTTCGCCATTTTATTGAGAAACACCGCGTCGATAATATTCCGTTACTATTTGGCGGGTGATTTACTAATTGAAAGAGAAAAAAAAAGGACAAAAAAAAGATCAGGAGAGAGAGAGAGAGAGAGAGAAAAAGAGAAAAGAAAGAAAGAAAAGAGTAATGATACAGAGCCAAAAAAAAAATTGCGCAACGCACACTCGCGTATATAAAAAAAAAAAAAAAATAAAAAGAAAAATAAAAAAAAAAAAAAAAGATAGAAACAGAAGAAAGAAAGGAGAAAAGGAAATATCAAGGAGTAAAGGAAAGAGCAAATTGCTGAGGCTTATTCTAAATTTAAACCGCGCATTCCGCATCGAATTAACGCACTCCGTACACGCGTGCGTACATTGGACGTAAATGCGTACATACATACCTACATACATACATGCATACATACATACATACGTACATACGTAGATGCATTTATACGATTTCTTAGAGAGTTGGTCTACCACTCGTTAATTTTTCCATTGTCGGGTATTAAAGTTTTGAGAATTTAGTTTGGACAACGTTAAATTCGCCAATCTCGTTCGAAAGGAAATCGAATTGAGAAAATATATATATATATATATATATATATATATATATATATAGAAAGAGAAAGAGAATTGTAGGAGTAAATAGAAAAAGAATTATATTTATATATATATATATATATAAAGAGAGAGAGAGAAAGAGAGAGAGAGAGACAAGACCGCGCCTTAATGGAAACGAGTTAACGACCCGTGGAAACGTAAACGCAGTCACGTACACTCGAGTAACGATCGACGAGTGACCAATCAATGGTCATTATTTATGGTTATGGGTATTGCTACGGGGCATGGCTACTTTTCGTACGATCTCTCATAGGTTCTCTCTCTTCGAGTAGGAGCACCTTAACGAGCCAACTCAAAAGAATCCAAACGCGTGTATGTACGTACCCACGTATGTGCGTACATACGTACTTATGTACATACATATTACATATATATATATATATATATATATATATATATATATATATATATATATAATATAAAATACAATGAGAGAACGCGTTCGTTCGTTTTCAAAAGGACATTTTCAAATCTCTTTACGAGGAAATAAAAAAAAAATAAAAAAATAAAAAAGAAACAAAAAGGCCGCTTTTCGTTACGACGATTAACGAAATAATTGAAATATCTATTTGAAAAGTTACATTCGCGATGTCTACTGTCTATTTAATCCTGTTCTTCCTCTCTTTCCCTCTCCCTCCCCACACACACACACACACACACACATACATAGCCTAATATCCCTTAAAATCCAATTGTGAGAAGATAATTGATATCATTTTTAATCGGTATGTTTTTTCTTTTTTGTTCTCAGGACGAAGTAAGTAACGAGCCAAGATGATTAGAGAAACAGAGAAAGGGACAGGGAACACTGAGAGAGAAAAAAGAAAAGAGAGATAGGGTGAGAGAGATAGAAAAAGAGAGATAGATGGATAAAGAGAAAGAGAGAGAGAGAGAGACGATGCTGCGTGTCACTCGCTATACTTAACGAAATGGGATCGGAGAACGTAAGCTTTTTCAAACGGAGCATTCCCTCACGTATTGCGTAAGGTCCTCTTTATTTTTAATATATATAAATATATAAGAAAATAGAAAGAAAATCACAACGTTGAGACTTTCGTTATCGACATCAACGATAGAATTTATATTGACGATGACAAAGTTACGTTTGATTTTAATTAGAATCATGTTGAATCGTTGTCAATCTAATGGTAATCGCGAGAGAACGATTCTAACGAGAGGTTAAGACGAAAGAGTGAAAGAGAGAAAGTGAAAGAGAAAGAGAGAGAGAGAGAGACTAGACGAAGTAATTTTCGCTTAGAACCAAAGTAAATTTAAAACGATCGAGTTTGTGGATCGAGAATCAAACTCGGTGAAGGCTCGACGACACACACGTTTCTCTCTCTCTTTCTTTTTTCTATATGTATATATATATATATATATATCTCCCTCTCTGTCTATATCTATCCATCTATCTATCCATCTATCTCTCTCTTTAGTAATTCTCGAGAATCGAGAATGACTTGGGAGAATCGAGAAGGCCGGCCAGGCCTCCTGTGTGTGTCGACATGCTTAGCCTCGTTTGTCTCAAGTAATGGTCGCAGTCATAACTCACGAGCTGCTCCTGCACTCAACTCATTCCACTCAACTTGGGATACACGTATGTATGTATGTATGTATGTATGTATGTATGTATGTATGTATGTATAAATGTATGTATGTATGTATAAATGTATGTATAAATGTATGTACGTACCTATGTAGGTATCTAACAACTTACACATACGTATTTACGTTTACTCTCTTATGTACGAACAGAAAGACACACACACACACACACACACACACACACACACACAGAGAAAGAGAGAGAGAGAGAGAGAGAGAGAGAGAGGGAGAGAGAAATCAGATTCACGGAAACGACAACTCGATCGACGACTAAGACGAGTCTTCCTAAACGATCGCGCAACTATTTGCAACGGATAATCGTTAATCGTTCCAGTTACTATTAAAGTTCGAGAGAAAGAAAATGTGCGATAGTCTTTAATTGTTACGTTAGTTTGTCCTACGGCTTGCTTCGTGATCGTCAACTATATATAAGAAAAGTTAAAAGAGAGATAGATAGATAGATAGATAGATAGAGAGAGAGAGAGAGAGAGAGAGAGAGAGAGAGAGTATCTTTTTCGCAGTTGTAAAGTTCGTGATTGTATCGTTCTTAGAAACTATTTCGATTTTGTCGATCCTACTATGTCGCTCCACATGTTCACTTTTTCATACAATTAGATTTTATACAGTTAAATTTGTTGGGTTAACAGTTTTTTTTTTTTTTCATCGAAAAGAGCATTCAATCGAGTTATAAAAAAAATAAAGTGGAATATACGATGGTCCTGTTCGATTAATCGATATATTTTTTTTTTTTTTTTTACTTATTTTATGTTCGATCGACTCGAATTATGAGAAGTCGAATTAATTGAGTAATTAATTGTAATAAATAAATGGAACTAAACGTGGAACCTAATTCAAGGAATTACGTCGTGGATTTGCATGGTTTAGTTTGTTCAGACGTTTCTCATATCGCATTCAGGCGACTGAAATTATTTAAATGTAGAATATTTTGGCTCGATAGCAATTCAATTTTGTGTGGTTAAATTTTTTTTCCGCTCCTTTTTTACTTTCTTGTTTTTTTTTATTATTATTATTATTTTCTTTTTTTTTTGTATTTTTAAGTCGTATCCAATCAACTCGAATAATAAACCGTGGAATTATATTTGTTCGAGCTGTTAAATTGTAAATTAATAGTTAAATTTGTTTTCGATCATTTTCTGTCACGTTCGATTAACTTAAATTACAAAAGGTAGAATATATTTTTTATCCTAGGAATTAAATTGTAGATTTATAGATAAATTTGTTCAGTCATTTCTTATGTCACAATTCAATTATCTTAAATTATAAAATGTATAATATACATATTTATGCGAGGAATTTAATCTTCTTACATAGTTAAATTTTTTTCACTCATTTCTTATATGGCATCCAATCGACTTGATATATATATATATATATATATATATATATATATATATATATATATATATTCGAAAAGTAGAATATATTAATTCAGTTTTGCATAGTTGAATTTTTCACTCGTTTTATTTCTTTTTTTTTTTCTTTTTTTTTTTTTTTTAATGTCGCATTCAATCGACTTAAATGACAAAATGTAGAATACATTTATTCGTTGGAATTAAATCGTAGATATTCAGCTAAATTTGTTCAGTCTTTGTCCGTGTCACATTCAATTAACTCCAATAATTAACCATAGAATATATTTATTTGAGAAATTCGATTTTACATAGTTAAATCTCGTTCACTCGTTACTCATGTCACATTCAATTAACTCAAATTATTATAACCTAAGAATATATATTTATTAAAGGAATTCAATTTCACGTTGTTAAATCTTTCCAATCATTTTTTCCTTTCCACGTTACACACAACTATGACCTTAAATTATAAAAAATTGAATATTCGAGGAATTCATTTTAATGCGCGTATATTTCGTGCGATTAAATTTTTCTTCTTTTATTTTTTTTTTTTTTTTATTTTTTATAAATAATTTTCTTCCGTCATATTTAACGAGATTAAATTATATATATACATATATAGAAAAAAGAAAAAAAGTAAAATATTCGGGTCGTATAATCAAGGAGATATCAATTAACGTAATCGTTCGGTCATTAATCATTCGTAAGAAATATATGAAAAAAAAAAGAAAAAAAAAAAAAAAAGAAAGAAAGAAAGAAAGAAAGAAAAAAAGAATCGTGGCTCCGTTTAAAATAAGATCGCGTGCATTATCGGCGTTTAATATTAGCGTTTGAGGTATCGTTAAGAAACAGAAACGTAAGCGTACTAATCGTCGAGAGAAATTGAAGTTAAAATGCGTCCTCGTCATCGCCGTTGTCGTCATCATCGTCATCGTTTCACGACACAACATCGGACCTTAACGACTTAACGACGTGTCTTCTCCTCTAACATCGTATCATTCCATTAACCCGTTACCTACTAACGAGCATAATAATTATCGGTTATAAATTCCAGCACGTTGATTTACTGTAATATCCATGTTAGAATTTCTATCGTCGGCCGATGTATAAAGTATCTTGGGTTTATATATATTGCCAGTTGGCGTTCTCTTCTAATCAACGAGCGTAGATAAACTAATTATTCTTAATCGATTCGTTAAAATTCATTTTGAGAAACACTTCATTGACAGACCTTTATTTTTTTTTCTTTTTTCTTTTTTTTTTTTTTTATTTTCGAATCATTTCCAATTAATCATCATAAACGATTAAAATTAATTTCCTACGTCGCGCGCGATACGCAATCTCGATCTCATTGGGAACGCATTTCTTCCTTCGAGCGTTATTAGATAGATCCTTTAAATTGACAAAATAAAATAAAAAATAAATAAAAAATAAAAAATGAAAGAAGAAAAATTGACGTTAAAAAGAAAATGTCGGAGTAATATTAGAGTGGTTCTCGTTCGAGGGACGATATTTAAGGAAAATATATTGATTCGATGCACACACACACACACACACACACACGTAAACCGATAAATTACGCACTCTGTTTATACATTAATTTCGTGTTATTTGTAATAATCGCTGTTAAAGATTGTGACGGTAATGATGGTAGTAGTAGTGGTAATAATAATAGACTTCTTACTTGGCAAGTTTCTCCTTCTCTCTCTTTTTTATTAAGAAAAAAAAAAAACATCACGTTTCACACCCGTGCTCGAACGACATTAAAGGATAATAGTTTTACTCGAAAAGATGCAGATATCCTTAAACGGATCGATATACACCACCTGTCCCACTTTGCAATGACGATATGTTTCTGTTGCTTACAGAGTATCCTTAATGAATTGTCAAGTTCTACCATCGTTCTACCATCGTTCTACCTTCGTCCTTCTCTCTCTATCTCTCTCTCTCTCTCTCTCTTTCTCTCTCTGTCTTACGACGATGTTTCGTATCTGTCGGATGCTTGGCGGATGTAATTAAAAGGAACGTGACGGGCAACTCGAGTGGCACTTTAAGAGTAAGAGAGAGAGAGAGAGAGAGAGAGAGAGAGAGAGATAGAAATAGAGAGATAGAGATAGAGCTTGAGAGAGAGAGAGAGAGAGAGATAGAGAGAGAGAGATCTTCTTTATACGTACAAATATAGGAAGGATGCAATTCGTACGAATACGACTCACTTTGCACGGCCGTCGCTTGATTGCACCTAACTACGATGCATATCCTAATCAATGAAAGAATCTTAACAAAATTTTTCCATAATCTCCCGTTAAAAAATCCAACTTATCCGACTATCGGTTTCGCGTCTCGTACGAAAATCGTGGTACTCGCGTATCTTCGTCGTCGTACGTAATCGACGAATTAAAATATTGTCGGGCGTATTACGAACGGAATCGAAAAGTAAAAAAGAAAAAGAAAAACAAAAAAAAAAGAAAAACGAAAAGAACACGAAATACGATAATATCGTTTACTCGTATCTTACGTCGTCGTAAGAAATCCACGAATTAATTACGGAATACAATTTCTTCACGGTCGAGGCAAAAACAGAAAAAACGAAACGAAAAAACAAAAATATTTCAATCGTTCCGAAATTCGATCGAATTAAAAAATTGTCGGGCACATTACGATCGGGATCGAAAGAAAGAAAAAAAAAAATAAATAAATAAATAAAAATAAAATAAAAGAAAAAAAAACACGAAATACGAGATATTACAGATGTATGTTCATTAGGCGAATATTACGTCGCACACGCGTATGTAAACGTACGAATTTCGCGAGAAAAATCGAAAACACGAGAAATCTTTTTTCCTCCGATAGAAATCATTAGATGATATGTTTCAAATTTGGTCTAGCAATCCCCCTTTAGATCCCTCCCCCCTTAGATCCCCCTCTCGCTCGTCTCCCTCGATCGTGAAACATTTCTGATCACCTTCGACTCCTCGAAAGAAATCCTCCGTGTATTACCCATTTAAGAATACTTTTTTTTTTTTTTTTATCCGATCTGTCTATCGCAATGGAAGCTGTTTATTTCTTTCTAACGATCCTACCTTCTCGTATCGGTATCGGTATTGGTTCTTTGAAGATCCATCGATGGTTGAATCGATCGAGTATTCTAACGACCGGGATTAAAAAAGTCGATAGCTTTTCATTCGAAAGAAAAGGAACATGGAGAAATAGAGAGAGATAGATAGATAGAGAGAGAGAGAGAGAGAGAGAGAGAGAGAGAAAGAGAGGGAGAGAGATAGAGAGATAGAGAATCTTGAGAGCACGCGTCAACTAGAAACTCACCTAATCGTTGGCGTCGTCCCGCTTAATTTCTTTTAATCCACGTTCTACGTCCTCTCCTTTTTCCTTTTTCCTTTCCTTTTCTTTTTTTTTTTTTTTTTTTTCTTTGCTTTGTTTTCTCCTCATTTTCTCTTTTCCTTTTTCTTTTTTTTTTTTTTTTCTTTTATCGCACACGATCGCCTCGGTCTAACGTCGCCTCATGACAAATCGTCGTCATCAATCTCGGACAATACTTCCCGTTCCTTACGTTTTCATCTCGACGGGCGGGAAGAGGTAATTAAAAGCCAACGACGACGACGACGACGACGACGTTGGCGACGACGTTGGCGACGAGGACGTTGCCGAGGAACGGTGAAAAGGCAATTAGAAGAAAGCGACGTGACGAGGGAGCGAAAAAGTCAACTCGTTCGCGAGACTCGCAACTGGAGTTCTTACAGGAAATCCAAACGTAACTTCTTTTTAACTACGCGATATTCACCTGAGATTCTTTTCGTTCGTTCGTTCGTTCGTACGTCGGATAAAATATATTTGATTGCTCTGTACATTTGTCAAAAATATAGAAAAGAAAAGGTACGAAATAACAAAAGAGAAAAAAGAGAAAACGAAGGGAAAAGAAAAAGTAACGAAATAGAAAAGAGAGATAGAGAGAAATTATAATGATAACTTGTCGAATCGTTAATTTTTTCCTTATTTCTCGAAAACTTTATGAGGGAAAAGTCCGGTGGAAGAATTAAAGAAGAAGAGAAAAAAGAGAAAGAAAAAGAGAGAGAGAGAGAGAAGAAAAGAAAACGCGGAGAAAAGAACGAAGACGAATTTACTTATTTATTTTTTTTTTTTTTTTCGAACGAAGCAAGAGACGATCGAGATTAAAAAAAAAAGAAAAGAAAAGAAGAAGAAAAAGAAAGAAAGAAAGAAAGAAAAGAACGAGGGCGAATTTTCCTTTTTTTTTTTTTTCTTTTTTGTGTTTTTTTTTTTTTTCGAGCGAAGAAAGAGACGAGAGATTAAAAGAAGAGAAAAGAGAAGAGAAAGAATATTACGTAATACAATTTCTCCGCACTCGAAGCAAAACCAAAAAGAAAAGAAAAATCAAAAAGAAAAGAACAGTTCAACTGTTCCGAAATTCGATTGACGTCTAACTCGAGAAATGGAATAGAGTGAGAGAGAAAGGAGAGAAAAGAGAAAGATGGATAGATATATATATAGATATAGATAGAGATAGATAGATAGATAGAGAGAGATAGATAGATAGATAGATAGAGAGAGAGAGAGAGAGAGAGAGAGAGTTATTCCAGAAGGAAATTAGTATTTCTCCTCGTCGTCGGTATGCGAGGTACTTTCGAGGTTGGAGTCGAGTGGTGCAAAGTGCTACCGAAGAGGGGTGGGTGGGAGGGAGGGAGGGAGGGAGGAAGGGAGGGAGGGTATCTTAGCGTTATTGGTTTTACTCTCTCCCCCGTCTCCGTTTGTTCCTTAAACGATAGGGCGTTAGTAAGAGAAGAAGAGAAGAAGAGCAGAGTAGAGAGAAGGATGGTGCTGTGTTAAGGCAACGGAAGGATGAGAAGGATGAGAAGGATGAGAAGGATGAGGAGGGTAGGAAAAGCAAGAAGGATAGAACTCGTTCTCTCTCTCTCTCTCTCTCTCTCTCTGTCTGTCTGTCTGTCTGTCTGTCTGTCTTTCTCTCACTCTCACTCTCTCACGTCCTCGACGCGTTGATGTTCCTTTTGCAGCTACCGACAACTAGAGACTACTTCGCTTAAGTAATTAGACTGCCGACTGTTCGTTAGTTCAGTCATTCCACCGTAGAAACTGCCAAGGGGGTTGATATGTTGCTACCATCGCTTCGTCTAACTCCTTAGAACCTTTGGTGTCTTCCCTACTGATCCCTCATTTGCTACCTCTCTTCTACCTATTAGAAACCCAATCGATCTCGATCGACGGGAATGAATCTCGTCGTCCCGAGGATCGAATTATCATGATCGTTCGTTATTTTACTTAAGACCGTTTACTATCTTCGTTACTTTTTTCTTTATTTTCCTTTTTTTTTTTACTATCTCTCTCTCTATCTCTCTGTCTCTCTCTGTCTGTCATTTTTATTTTTTATTTTACGTTACGTACGTAAACGATTGCACCAACACGGTTCACGGATAAGTTCGTTAGTTCGTTCCCTCGATATCGATTATGATACTTAATTATTTCTCCTCAAGCGTTATCACGGAATTGAGAGAGATAGAGAGGGAGAGAGAGATAGAGAGAGAGAGAGAGAGAGAGAGAGAATGTAATATATTTTCCTCGGCCGTAAAGAGATTTATCCACGTATAATCCTGTCCATCCTTTGATAAAAGGATCCGACGAATCCACTTACATTATTACCAACTTCAATCAACAAAATTCCCTTTCGTAGGAGAATCCGTTCCGTTCGATTCCGTTCACTTTATTATCAATTTCTTAGCCACCACGTAATGATTTATGTAAATCCCCAACCGAGGTAAAGGTTATAGTTGTTGTTGTTGTTGTTGTTTCTTTTTTTTTTTTCTCGGTCGGAACGTTCGATAACGTTTAATTCTATTTGCTCGTATCAAACAGGATGAAGATGATCCTCTCCCTTTCATCATCGTGCGCTGAACTTTGCCTTGAACGTATCTCCGTTCCTCTCTCTCTCTCTCTCTCTCTCTCTCTCTTACTCTTTCTATTTATCTACCCATCTACCTATCCTACCTATCTATCTTTCTTTCTCTTTTGTAAAACGATATTCACGAGAAGGCTCTACGTAATCTCTTTGCCCCGACGTGCCGGGGATCGCAGCAATCGATAATACCCGGTGTTGATCGTTACGATATGATTTATTCGCAATTACCAGAACGAGATGGAACGACTGCCGTGTGAGTATCGCAAAACGCAACAACGTTCCTATATTGCACTCCGGGAGGAGAGCAAAACCGATCGGCACGTCGTGTTTACACCGTGAATTATTAGCGTTAGAGGGTGATCGCCGTGATGGAGGAGGTGGAGGAGGTGGAGGAGGTTGAGGAGGTGGAGGTGGAGGTGTGGAGGAGTGTATTCGAAGTGCGGGACGCGGAGCGAAACGAGATCGTTTAGTTTCGATAGGAATTATAACGTGTTGGCCGATAAGATCCCAGCCACATTTTCTGTGAAGCGAGAAAATGAAAAATAAAAAAAAAAATAAAAAATAAACGAACGCAAAGAGAGATAGATAGAGAGAGAGAGAGAGAGAGAGAGAGAGAGAGAGAGAGAGAGAGAGAGAAATACAGCGGTGTTTGTTCTCGTTTAGTTGTTTTTCCTTTTCCTTTCGATTTCTTTCCTCTCTCCCTCTCTCTCTCTCTTTTTCATTAATATAAAATTTGTGCTTCAATCACGTACACGAGCGCGTACTTGCGTGTAGTTAATGACGTTTCTATTAATTAAAAGTAATTGCATTCTTATTAAACTCGACGGCGTGTATGTAAGTACTTGGAAGAGATGAAGGAAAAAAAAAAGCAATGATTACATGATTACAACACGTTGGACAATGAGTCGTACAATAATTGCGATAAGTGTTTATGATAGTGTTCATATATATATATATATATATATATATATATATGATACGTGCGTGAGAAAATTTTCGGTATTATTTTAAGCAGAAAAAAAAATAAATAAAACGAGAAACAAACACGCACAGAAAAAAAAAGAAGGGATAAAAAGTACACTTTTCGTGGTCAAAATTCATCGTAAAAATATTTCTACTTTACCGAATCGTTACCGTCGATAGTCTTGATCGAAATTCGAGGAGGAAGAGATAAAAGAAAAAAAATAAATAAATAAATAAAAAACGCAAAAATAAGGGAAAATAAAATAAAAACAAAAGGAGGAATCAATAATGCCCTCGCAAGACACGAGAGAATAATCTTCCTGTGTACCTAAATGGTTGTTGTTATTGTTGTTGTAGGTAGTACATACATACATACATACATACATACATACATACATAAACTCGTTGTAGATGAGAATGGAAAGGAGAAAACTCAGATGGGGGTTTCTACGTGAGATAGTATATACGTAGCACAACTAGGATATATATTTGCGTCGAAAGTAAGTAAGTACGAGCGTTGGGTGCCCCGATGGCTGGTTCTCTCTCTCTCTCTCTCTCTCTCTCTCTCTCTCTCTCTCTCTGTGTGTGTGAAAGGGGAATCGACTTTAAGAGATACTCGTACTGCCGGCAATAATAATACGACTTGATTTACGATAGAGTCGTTTGTGGCAGGTCCTTCGCTTCCTCCTCTCATCCTACTTCTCAACCACCACCACCACCACCTCCTCCTCCTCCTCCTTACACCTTCTTCGTCTCTTCCTCTTCCTTCTTCTCCTCCTCCTTCTCCTCGCATCCTCGCGTTCGATAGGGAACGACGACGATAAAGCAGGAAGGATCGAGACGGAAGGATTTACCTCTTTTGCTAGAAGAGATTCTTCCTTCGTAACGGACGTTTATTTAACCGACCTCTGAG
This sequence comes from Dolichovespula saxonica, assembly GCA_911387935.1. Classification (NCBI taxonomy): domain Eukaryota; kingdom Metazoa; phylum Arthropoda; class Insecta; order Hymenoptera; family Vespidae; genus Dolichovespula; species Dolichovespula saxonica. The sequence goes on along the minus strand of OU426994.1, from coordinate 3,159,581 downwards.
CTCCTCCCAACTTTTCTCATTCTCTCTCTCTCTCTCTCTCTCTCTCTCTCTCTCATTCTCTCATTCTCTCTCATTTTCATAGTCACAAACTCACAAACACGTAGCCTCGTTAAAGGAAGCTCTAGCAGCGCGTACGTCTGAAAGCAAAACTAGACAATAAAAGTTGTCGTAAAATTTGACACTCCGGAGTCAAACATACACCGTTGGTCCCTGTGTTAGTAGCTTCGTTAATTTCTCATATTTACTGCCAACGTAAACCCGTAGGAATCAACGTACGTACAACTTCGACTAAGCTATCGCTTAAACTATTACGGATCCTTCTTACGTAAACGTCGTTTTACGTCTTCTCCTTCTGTTGTCTCTCCGTCTTCTCTTCGAAAGGTATATTGCATACGTTACACGTACCTACGTATATATTTGTCTGTATACATACATGTGTGTGTGTGTGTGTGTGTGTGTTTAACTGCGTACAGGTTATCTTTGACTTTTAAACGCAATACCTTTGGATTTTATTCTTATAGAGGATTTTTCTTTTCTTTTCTTTTTTTTTTTTCTTTATCTTTTTCAACCACTTTAACGCTACGATTGATCGTCGAATCCGTGAGAGAATTAATACGTCGTCGGGGAGTACTAAATGTCAACCGATCGGGAGCGACGTGTTTATTGGCAACTCATGATACTCATTAGAATTACATAGAGTACCGCTTCGGTATCTCGTAATTGTACCTTATTCGTTCGTCCGTAAACACGCAAACTAGGTTTCGATTGTCTCTGATCGTTGTCCAATACGAGTACTCGTGATATACGTGTACTTCACGCTCATTTAGAGGAGGACAGAGAGATAGAGAGAGAGAGAGAGAGAGAAAAAAACACACATATTTATATCCGTGCAATGTAGTAATAACGATAACAACGATCTGCTAGAAATTCCAACATTTTTTTATCGAACTTAATTTTTTATTTATTTTATTTTTTTTTTTTTTTTTAATTTTTTTCCTTGCTCGCGCTAAACGACGAGCTATAATTTCGATGTAACACCGTAGGAAGAGAAAAAGGACGAAACTGGTCGCGTAATTAATCCGCGAAGTCTCGTAATAACACGCGTAGTTATAATTTACGTACGTGTGGTTGTTATAAAGCCGGTAATGGAATTTCGATCGATGACGTACGATCGCCGTGATTCCGATAAATCGAGACGCGGATGGAACGCAAGTGTACGCGAAACGCATTTAACGCGATCATTAGAACGACGTTAGATGCGAGATGGAAGAACCGTAATAAATCCAAGAAACGAGCGTTAATGTCTACGCGGATAGAACGTTAAACGTGGATAGATTTGACGAAGTATTTGGAATACGTGCGTATAAAAATAAATAAATCCGAAGATATTCGATAGAAATACACGAATACAGTCGTACAGCCAGCCGTGATACGTTAAACGTCATTGTATCGTTGTTTATGATTAATCCGACTTAATGAGTGAATCGACAGATACGAGTTAACGCTAGAAACGTCACGTGTGATTTCAGGTCCACGTACGCGGAGGGTGAAGAGGACGGGTGATTCGCGCGGAAGCGGCACCACGCCAGAGGAGAAACGTCCTAGGACAGCTTTCAGTGGCGAACAATTGGCGAGATTGAAGCGAGAATTCGCCGAAAATCGTTACCTGACCGAACGCCGTAGGCAACAGCTATCGAGGGATTTGGGATTGAACGAGGCGCAAATCAAAATTTGGTTCCAGAATAAAAGGGCGAAGATTAAAAAGGCCAGCGGACAGAAAAATCCATTGGCGTTGCAGCTTATGGCCCAGGGATTGTACAATCATTCGACGGTGCCGTTAACGAAGGAGGAAGAGGAACAGGCGGCCGAGCTACAAGCGAAATGACGATTATAGAGACGATTATAGTGCGGCCAACCGTAGAATACATTGTTTCTACATTGCCGATCCGATTAGAGATTGCCGAAATAACGGATTTTAATCTTCAGGGTTCCTCTTTTAGTCATTTCCTATCGCGCGTTGTTACGAATAATCGACAAAATGATTTAAAGAAAAAAAAAAAAAAAAAAAAAAAAAAAAAAAAAAATGGAAAAAAGAAAAAAAAAAAAAAACAAACAAAGAAAGAAAAGAAGGGGGTTCACGAGGGAACCGCTTGGGAATATATTACGTACGATTTTATATCTAACGCGCGTTCGTGGATTAATTTTTTTTTTTTCTTTCTCTTCCCTCTTCACTCCTTTTATCTTTTTTTTATTTTTAATCCTTACTTTATTTTCTCTTTCTTTTTCTGTTTTTTTTTCTTTTTTTTTTTTTTCTTTTTTTTTTTGTACCTCCGAACCTTTATTATAGTCCTCTCGTTCGTTCCGCCATATTGTACATACTGCGAGATTATTATCGATAAGATCGGAACGTTTACATTTCGACGACCAATCGTATTCTACCATAAGTGTCACGTCGAACTCTAATTCGTCGTTTCAATCGACGTTCAATCGATTCCGTTTTTATTAATTAACTAAACACGATGATCGTCGTTTTTTATTATTGTTTCTTTTTCTTTTTTTTTTTTTTCTTCTTTAATCACGTATCTCATAGATTCCATTTTGCGAATAACACAACCAACCAACCAACCAACCAACTTTCCCTCGGAACCTTCACAGTGCCATTTACGTAAATGCAATACGTCTGAAGCAACCGTTTTTCGGAGGATCGAGTGAAAATTAAATGGAAAAAGACAAAAAAAGAACAAAAAATAAAGCGGAAAAAAAGAAATGAAAATATCGTTATCCTTTCGTAGTACGAGGGATATAAATAGTTAATTGTCGAGCGCGTTGTCAGTTGCGAGATGGAGGAAAAACAATGAAAATAGAAAAAGAATGGAATGTGCGTGTGCGTGTGCGTGTGCGCGTGCGCGTGCGTGTGTCTGTGTTTATGTATATAATATCTCTCCTACTTCCCCCTCCTCCGCCCCCCGTTCAATCCTCCAGTCCCAAATTCAGTCCCAAATTCAGTCCCACAGTCCCTATAACGCCCTATTTACATCTCGCGAAAGAAAGAAAGAAAGTAAGAAAGTAAGAAAGTAAGAAAGTAAGAAAGTTATATAATGCCGATCGTCTTTTTCTCTCTGATTAATTTATTGTAAAAATGTAAAATAACGTGTAGGGCACCCCGTTGCGATTGATACCGGGGTGCATTTTTGCGACGTGCAATAGAATGTTAATTATTATACATTAGAAAAGAGGAGACAGTAGATAATAGGAAGAATAAAGGGATCGTATATGTATAGGTATATAAACTATATACGTGTATATACATGTATATATATATATATATATGTATGTATGTATGTATGTGTGTATAGTTATATACATATACGTATGAACGATCGAACGATGAAAAAAAAAAGGAGAGAGAGAGAGAGAGAGAGAGAGAGAGAAAAAAAAACATGAAAGAAAAAAAAAAGCGTCGTGTACATATCATACCGTTTTAGCATCGAGAATTCCCTCCCACCCTCCCACCCACCCACCCACCCATCCATCCGACCAACCCCACCCACGTGCCCCTCGACCCCCTTTCCCTCCCAAAATACCCTTTACTCCTCTTCCCATAGACTGTTTAAAATTTAAACTTTAGCTATTTATTTACTTGTATCGCACGAGAGCGTAGGCGTTTACGCGTTAGCGCCAATCGCGCGACGAACTCATACCTGTAAAATTATTTAAAGAAACAACATAATTGAAAGAGAGAGAGAGAGAGAGAGAGAAAGGAAAGAAAGAAAAGGATGGAAAAGAAGAAGAAGAAGATGTCGACGAGGATGATGATGATAATGATGATGATGATGATGATTATGATGATGATGATATGATGATGCTGATGATAATGATAATGATCATGCCGATGATGATGATAATGATGTTGTTGTTGGCGATGATAATGATGATGTTGATAATGATGATAACGATGATGATGATAATGATGATGATGATGATGATGATAATGATAATGCTGAAAAGAACGGATTAAATATTCCCATTATCGAGCTACGTTAAAAATTGATCGACGTGTCTGTCATTTTTTTTACATTAACCCGTCCCATTTCACCTAGTGTCCCGAAAAATATATCCGAATATATCATTAGTATATAAATATAAACATAAATATATATATATATATATATATATATATATATATATACATACATTAAACTGTAGTAAGTAAGTAAATCGTAAAAAGACGGTACCTGATGGAAACGTATTTTGCAAAGGAACAGGTAATTATCGAATTAAACAAATTTAATCGTTTCATTGATTATATTATTATTTAATTAATTATTTAATTCATTGAATTTAATAAGACATATAGATACGTTTTTGTTATATAAATAATTCTTGTTTATAAAAAGAGAGAAAGAGAGAGAGAGAGATAGAGAGAGAGAGAGAGAGAGTTCTCACGATATATACATGATATATATAAGTACTATAATACTATACTAATATATATACATATACGTGTGAAAGATAACAACAAGATCGATGGAGTGATATTACGCGAAGGATTTTGATAACGCGAAAGTGTTCGTTGGTAATGCAAGATAAAAAGAGAGAGAAAGATAGAGAGAGAAAGAGAGAGAGAGAGAGAGAGAAAGAGAGAGAGAGAGAGATAATCGTCGGGCGTTGCAACAACCCCCATGAAGGATAAAAGCTTTAGGGCGGGTCGATTCGCATTCAGCATTTGGCGCATGCTTCTCGATGGCAGCAGAGAACTATCTCACCCTCTCTTACGACCCTCCTCGTATATAGCCCCTCCTCTCTCTCTCTCTCTCTCTCTCTCTCTCTCTCTTTCTCTCTTCGTACTGGCGCGATATCGATTGATTTACAGTCGAAAGGTGGCCATCGTTGATATCAAAGCAGCCACGCCTACGTTATTCCGTAACCGCAGTGCGTGAGTTGCGTTATGGTGAGCGGTATCGGTTAACACACACGTCACAGCTCGTTTATCCCCGCTTCCCCACCCCGCTCCCCATCCCATCCCACCCCTACCCCACCCCTACCCCATCCAACCATTCCTCTCCCTGCAACCACACTTCCCCTATCACCGACCGACCCTACCATATCATCCTACCCCCTATCCCACCCTATCCTACCCTACCCTAACCTACCGAGAGAGGACTCGACGCGGTCGTGGCCCCTACACGCCCGATTTTAATTCCAACCCCTTTGACCCCTTCGGCACGCACGCACCAAATCGCGTTTATCTCGACGATATTTAAGCGCAAGAACGCGCACGATCCTTTACGATCGTTCGTCCGTTAGGTTCGTTAGGTTCGTTCGACGGGGAAGGGGTGGGGAGGGTCGGGGAGGTGGAGGGAGGGAAAAGGTTTAGCGAGTTAGAAGCTAATAATCTCTAAAATGTCTATTCTGCCTTATCTCGGCCAACCCCTCTACCCTCCCCCCACCACCACCAAGTCCCCGCGTGGCCAACCTACCCCCCCCCCCACCCTTCGCCATCTCACAAGACTATACGTCACACCCCGCGCAAATTCGTCATTCGTTATCGTTACGTTCGATCGTAAATTATAACCCGGGAAGACTCGTGGTCGATATCAATGTATGTGTAAGTAGCATGATCGGGAATCGTTCGTTTTTCTTTTTTTGTTTTTTTTTTTTTTTTTTTTTTCAAATTTTTTCTCATCTTTCTTTCTTGTTCTTTGTTTTATTTAATTTAATTTAATTTAATTTAATTTAATTTAATTTAATTTAATTTTATTTTATTTTATTTTATTTTATTCGTTTTCCTTAGTTTTTTTTTTTTTTTTCTATCAGAAAATTATAGACAACGAGAAGCTGCAACGGACGAAGACGGTCGAGTTTGATTAGGTATATCATTTCATCGGTTTACTCTCGCGTACGAATGTTTACTTTTTTTTCTTCTTTTTTTTTTTTTTTGTTTTGTTTTGCGCACTCTCGCGAAATTGAAAGGATCGATAGGACGATCGAGAAGCGTCTCGCTATTTTTTTTTTTTTTACTTTCGATATTTTTCAATCTTTTTTTTTTTTTTCATACGTCTCGTCACCCACTGGAAAGAAAACGCGCGTTGGAACGATTTAACGTGCGTCGAGAACGAATTATAATTCGAATTTTTGCGAATAGATTGGTATAGAATTTGCGGAATAAAATACGCGAACGAGCGAAGGGATTAAGATCGAATCGATCCTTACTTTCGATTCCGTAGATTCCTCGTCCTCTCAACAATAAAATTTCTTAGAGACACGAGCAAAGCTTAAGGACGAAGTTTTGCGAACGCGTAAACGATAAAAACGACGAACAAAAGACAAAAAAAAATAAATAAAAGTAAAACGCACGGAAAGAGCGAACAGCGATCGTTCGGCGATCCTCGACGTATTTCCAAATACTATTTTCCTTCGAAGAAGAAGAAGAAGAAGAAGAAAAAAAATGAGAAAAAAAAATAAATATATAAATAAAAGAGAGGAGAAAGAAAGACGAGGCCTTCGAATGGACAGAATGGGTTTTCCTACCGTTCTCCTACCCTTTTAAAAAGGGACCGTGTTATATTTTCTCTCGCGAGTTCGACCCCATATAAGTGGCTCCATTTTTCTTAAGTGGATCCTTTTTTCGTTGCTGACGAAACGTTGCCATCTTAAAAGTGCACTGCCACTGCCAGCAAAGGTCTGCCGTTACCGGTAAGTAATAGCTTTACATTAGCGTACAAGCTACGGAATGGAAGAGATCGGACCGACGAATAATCGATGACGACTACTTTCGGCGAGGACTTCCGCCCTTCCTCTTCTTCTTCTTCTTCTTCTTCTTTTTATTATTATTATTATTCTTCTTCTTCTTCTTCTTTACATTCGACATTATACATTCGCCCTTCGACGAAACGAACGACGCGTCGAGTCGCAAGGACGGACCTACTACGTAAGCCGGGATACCTCTACCTACCTGTCAGCGATTTTTCTTTTCGAGTATCTTACAAATGCCAGGCCATTATTGGCTCTTAGGTGTACAATGGTTGACACTTCGAAAAAATGATTCGAAAGATTAAATATATATACATACATACATAAATATATATAGTATACATTTAAATTTCTATCGAAAAGCGTATTTATCGTAAACGCACGATAGTAAAAAAATTTTATGATAAATTTATTTGAGGCTCTTATGTAATAGTTATCACGAAAATAAAAAAAGAAAGGAGAGAAAATAAAAGAAGCGTCAGATATATATATATATATATATATATATATATATATATATATTTATTTATTTATTTAATTTCGTACGCACGACGTATAAGAATTTTTTTTTCTTTTTCTTTAATTAATCTTTATCGCAAGAACGATTAGATATTTCCTTCTCTATTTCATTTATTTTTTTTTTTTATTTTCTCTTCTTTATCAAAAATACTCTCCCAACAAAAAAGTGACACTTTCCGAATGATTTATCGCCCGTTCGTGAGAAGAGAAAAAAAGATATATATATATATATATATATATATATATATATATATATATATATATATATAAATAAAAGAACACCTTGTTTCTCCATTCTTCTCTCCTTTTCCTTTTTCATTTGCCTCTATTTATTTATTTCCTTTTTTTTTCCCTCTTTTAATTATCTTCCACGATACAACCGACCGTAGTATCGTAGGATACGTACGTGCAGAGACGCAGGAGAGGAGGGTTCAGGGGATGTGGGTGGGGAGAAAAACGTTGTGGCGAGGTCAAAGGTAAAAGGAGAAAGATAGAGAGAGAAAGAAAAAAAGAAGGAAAAGGATAAAGGGGAATGGAAATAGAGTGTTAGTATTTAATGTACGTACGTACGTACGTACCTAGTGTACCAACGTACCTACGTACCCTATGGTGGACTGTATGGTTGGGTTAGAAAATTGCGATGGTTGGTCGACGTGGTTGGCTCGGAGTGCACACCCGACGGACACCAACGAGCGGCCAATACGTCCCTGTCAGATTAGAATCGCGCTTAACTTGACAGACTCGCGCTTCTGTCCGTTCGTGGAGATGGCGGTGATGGTGGTGGTAGAGACGGAACGAAGGGAGAAAGGGGAGAGAAGATAGGAGGAGGAGGTAGGAGGAGAGGTAGAGGAGGTAAGAGGTAGGGAAGTGAAAGGGGAGAGGTAAAACGTCCCTCGGAGAAGGAGCCACGGGGTCAAACAGAGCGAGATCCATAAAGCAGATCGCGATGAACGCGACTACCCTTTCCCTCCTCCTCTCTCCTCCTCTCTCTCTCTCTCTCTCTCTCCTGCCCCTTTACCACCCTACTACTACCGGTTGACCATTATGTTGGAATCTTTACAAATGAGATACCAGCGGAGCAGAAAGAATGGCCCGTTTCGAAAAGAAACGAGGATACAGCTGGCATTAACCCTTCGACGACCCTTTCGGCATTCCCATCTTATGTATTCATACTTGTGATGATACTACCTAGACGTATTACGTATACAATTTATATTCGTGCGAGTTTGAAGCTATTATATATATATGTGTACTGGTACGTACGATACGTTGGTAACGTTTAAATTTAAAAAAAAACTTTTCGTACGACTCTTGGGAGGAAATTTAAAAAAAAAAAAAAAAAAAAAAAAGAAAAATGCCAAGAAAAAAGAAAATTAATACGAGAAGAAGGATATCGATAGGGAAGAAAAAGGAAAAGTGAGGAATAGAAAATATTATTAAATATCTGAAAGAGCGGTGTTAAAGTAATAATCGGGATCGACGGATCGAACGTGAACATCCTTCTAGTGTTTACAGTTCCGATAAGATAGAATAAGCCGATGATTACTGGACGTGTATTACGAGAAATTGATAGATCGCGCGTAGGTACTTAGATATCGTTAGATAATAATTTTCTCAAATCGTTCGGCAAGTTTCTAGCGTGTCTCGTACGATGATCGGTATATGGTGATTGAGAGAAGGATAATAATTTCTAGCGGCGATGAGAGAGACAGAGAGAAAGAGAGACAGAAAGAGAGAGAGAGAAAGAGAGAGAGAGAGAGAGAGAGAGAGAGATCGAGAGATCGAGATCTCTACGGATGATCGTCGTTAGTGAACGGGGCATTAGTCGTACCGGTAGCCAATGCCGATGGATACCATTGCCGAGTTAAGAAGAGACGAGGAGAGATGAGGAAGGACGAGAAGGAGGTGGAGGAGGTGGAGGAGGTGGAGGAGGTGGAGGAGGAGGAGGAGGGACGTAGAAAAGCGACGTTGGATCCCAACGGTGGATCCCCGATGCTGACGGGTATTAAAATTAATGGTCAGCCGTGTACGCTGACGTGTCACCTTATACCTCCATGCGTCATTTTGATTGACCAATAAATTATCTCTTGGAAGGTCTTCTCGCTCACGAACTCTTGGAACTTCTACTACTACTACTACAACAACTACTACTACAACTACTACGAGTACCACTACTAGTATAACTATTACTACCATTACTATTATTCCCTTAGCTTGGAACGTTAGACCGAGAGTGGTATCACCTTCTTCTCTATTTTTGCGAATCGTTCCCCTTACCCTCCCTCTCTCTCTCTCTCTCCCCCCGCCCCCTTCCTCTATCGTCTTAGAGAATAAAAAGAAAAAAGAAATAAAAAAAAAAAAAAAAAAAAATTCTATGACTAACTATGACTTCTCACATCTCATAATAGTTTCGCCTTGTAAGCTTAAGTGATCGCGTATTTAAATACGTAGTTATATACGTACGTATACGTTCAACGTTTTATATCTTTCTTTTGTGTCATGGGAATGTAGGTAATAGCCGTGAAGATCTGTTCGATACGAACGGATGAGTTGGATCCGATTGGAACGGAGCGGATGCATCTTTTTAAGTCGAAATAGAAAGGATTCTTCGTTTTAACGTTCGATTAAAAAAAAGTGTGTTTACGTGAATGTAATATTCGCGTGATTATAATAATCGTTCTATGAACATGATCATACAAGGGTACGTTATTATTACATAAATATGAAATTAAAAATAGAAAGGATATATATATATATATGTAATATAAATAAATATGTATATAAATATGAAATTAAAAATAGAAAGGATATATATATATATATGTAATATAAATAAATATGTATATAAATATGAAATTAAAAATAGAAAGGATATATATATATATATATATATATATATATAAATCGTAGCATGCTTTCAATTTCCATATAGCGTTCGATCGTTTCGTACGAAACGTAATATAAAATGGCAGATATCTATCGTCGTCAGAAAAAATAAAAAAATAAACAAATAAACGTACAGTACGTTCGACGGAGTTATCGACCTATCGAGATAATAAATAACAAAGAATCCCGAGTGTATTAGTTCTGGCAATATTCTCGTTCTCAAAACCGTCGTATCGTAGGAAGTAGTAAATACGTGTACATACAAACACAGGAACACTCTTTGGCAATAACGAACTCTCTCTCTCTCTCTCTCTCTCTCTCTCTCTCTCTCACACACTCTCTCTCATTCTCTCATTCTCTTTCACTCCGTTCATTCGACTTCCTCGAAGTAGACCCTGGCAAAGTTTAATGGCTCAATCCGCATGTTCCGGCAACTCGATGTGTGGCCCAACAATAACAACAACAACAACAACGACAACAACGACGACAACGAAGACAACGACTACGACGACGACGACGAGAACCCTTCTGAAATTTTCTTTCGATCGACTGATCTCTCTCTCTCTCTCTCTCTTTCTCTCTCTGTTGTCCTCCTTCTTCCTCCTCCTTCTTCTTCTTCTTCTTTTCTTCCTCCAGGTTGATTTCTCGTTCGGTCAACGGAAGGCGCTTTACCGGGCACCGCGATGGGCACAAAACTCGCGGAGGCCGGCTCGTTTTTATATCTCGCGATCAGAGTCAAACGATCGGGGGGACGCGCCACTCTCATGCATGAATGCAACGTCAGCTGCCATCCAGGGATATGTCGAACTCTTCATTAACCGCTTCGAGCATTACGAGGAATATTCTTTGGCCATTTTAGAGATCCCAAGAATCAATCGGATCGAACCGATTCCTCCCCGTATTTGTCTTATACTCGAATCCGTTAATGGTAGTTCGCCGATCGAAAAATCCGAAAAATCCAACCGTTCTCGTTAATCCCTCCCCCCCCCCTCGATCGAAGTATATTGTTTCTATCGAACTAAAAGAGATAAGAAGAAAAAGAAAAAGGAAAAAAAACCGTCGAGACGATTCAACGATAACAACGATTATATGAGAGGATAAGGAAGGTTGTTATTAATCTTACGATATAAATAACTGAAATCATTTCGTTATTTCGACGCTAATGTCAAAATAAATTCGTACGTGATCGATGGAAGAATTATGGATGCGATATAATAATAATTATAATAATATAAGTTATATAAATTATTATAATATAAGTTATATAATTGTTATATAATTATTATAATATAAGTTATATTGCATATAATATAATATTATATGCGATAATATAATAGTTATATAATTATTATAATATAAGTTATATCGCATATAATATAATATTATATGCGATATAATAATAATATAATAATATAATGTATATGCATATGTATATTTATACCGAGAATCATTTCGTTATACTGATCTCATTATCCTAACACTAATACCAAAATATCTAAAAATTTAACTACGATCAGATAAATAAATTAATTAATTATGAATAATTAAATTGATTATGGATAATTAATTACGACCAGATAAATAATTATCCATAATTTAATATCGATCGTCGATAGTAATCGCAATCGTGATCTAAAA
>OU426994.1:3132785-3145285 GCA_911387935.1 Dolichovespula saxonica | reverse complement strand
AGTCGTAAAAAGAACGAGAGAGAGAGAGAGAGAGAGAGAATTGTCGGTCGACGTGACTATTGTCAGTATCGATAAAATTTGTCGTTAGAGATCTTAGTCGGAAGGGAATAAATTTGAAAGAGAAAGCGATAGAGAGAGAAAGATAGAGATAGAGATAGAGAGAGAGAGAGAGAGAGAGAGAGAGAGAGAGAGATAAATATATCTATTAATGCAACGTCTAACGATTCATAATCGTACTCCGAGATGAGCTCGGAACCACACCAATCGGTTCCTACTTAGCTTATTCGAGAAAAAGGACAAACGGAAAAGGCCAAAGTCACTTGGGGATCGTTAGGAATAAGAGGAAGAAGAAGAGGAGGAAGAAGGAGAATAAAAAAGAGAATAAGAAGAATAAGACGACGACGACGAAGATGAGGAGGTGGAGGAGGAGGTGGAGGAGGAGGAAGAAGAAGAAGAAGAAGAAGAAGTTGCTCGGGGCGATGCACGTCACGATAATGATGCGACAAAATCGTGTCGTCGTCGTCCTCCTCGTCGTGCATTCGTTCGATTTATGTATGCGTGTACACACACACACACACACACACACACACACATATATGTGCACGTAGAGATACGTAAGTATGTACATACCTAGTAAAACTATCTACGTATCATCGTCTACTATACTCGTCCATATGAGCGCCCACTTTTACTCGTCCTTTGACCCCCACCCCTTCTCCCCGCCCCACTTCGTCATTTAAATTCGCGGGTGGCCTCTTACAAGGAAGGAAGAGGATTCATACGCGTGCGTCTGTATCTTACGGGCGTGTGCGTTAAAAAAAAATATGTAATAATAATAATAATAATAATAATAATAATAATAATAATAATAAATGGACTTTGATATTCGAGTTTAATTTTCGCTTATCGATCGACACGAGGAACGTTATTTTTAGTAAAAAAAAAAAAAAAGAGAGAGAGAGAGAGAAGGATGGGAATTGAGAGACACCGTAGCACATATGTATTCTCGTGCGTTGATCGATAATGCTATATATGTATGTACCTATGTATGTGTGTGTGTGTGTGTGTGTGTGTGTGTGTGTGTGTGTGTGTACGGACGAACTCGATTAAAATAAACTTACGGCTTAAATAGGCATAATTTTTAATCTACATGGATATTTTATAACGATTATTATCATATCTTATCTTTCTTCATTTATTTTTTCCTTTTGGTTTTTTTTTTGACAGGACACCGGTAGATGTAGATATATTATATAAACCAAATAAAAAAGAAGAGGAAGAAGTAATGTCGAAGAGAGAGAGAGAAAGAGAGATAAAGGATCGCTATCAAAATCACTAATCTCAACGGGAAGAAAATTCGACGCCGAAAGGTGGATAGAGAGGGCGAGGTGGTCGAGGAGGGTCGAGGAGGGTTGAGGAGGGTTGATGTTGACGGATGCAACGAAGAAAGGAGATTTTTTTTTCTTTTTTTTTTTTTTCTTTTATCGAGCCTTTAACGTTTCGCAGCAACGCGCCAATAACGAGCCGGGCCGATCGTCGATGGTTAAAAAGGAATGTCGGGGCCCTTTTGGGATATTTTTTTTAAAATTTTATTTTTTTTATTTTTGTTAGTTTCTCGTTCGTTTGCGACGAAGGGCGAGAGGGGTGAGAGTTCAGGGTATTTTATTTCGGCGTGGGATCTATATGCACCACGGTCGCATCCCCTCCGTGTGTAGTTTATGTGCCATTATACGATTACAGCTCGACTGTCATGTACACTCGGCTATACTTCCGCCCCCCCCACCCTCTCTCTCTCTCTCTCTCTCTCTCTTTTTGTCTCTCTGTCTCTGTGTCTCTGCGCATCGCATTACAAAAAACAGCGAGTGCAGCTGCGTTTCCCGTGGAATTTACAACTCGCTACTCGTTTCGAGGTTCTACCCTTTCTCACTCTCTCTCTCTCTCTCTCTCTCTCACTCTCTCTCTCTTTCTATCTATCTATCTCTCTTCACTGCGTAAAATTCGGTGATCCTGTTTAGCGTCTCGAAAATAGAAAAAGATATCGATGCTTACACGCGTTCGCGCGATTTAAAAAAAAAAAAAAATAAATAAAAGGACAGTGAAGAGAAAAAGAAAAATAAAAAAGAAAATACAGGATCGCTTAAGCCTCGAGAAATTTTTACCGAAAACAATTATATCCAAAAAAGAAAAAAAAAAAAAAAAGAAGGTAAATTGAAATGAAATAAAATAAAACGAAGAAGAAAACGCGAAAACGTAGAGGAACGAAGGAACGAGCTACGTAAAATGGTTCGAATTAGCATCGATTCCCTTTCCATCTACGATATCACTTAACATCGATCACCCTTCTCTCGATCAATCGACGAACGATCTCAATAAATCGTCGTCCTATAAACGTTCACATTTAATTTCTCTTATTTCTCTCTTCCTTTCTTTTATTTCTATTTATTTCTTTATTTGTTTTTTTTTTTTTTTTTTCTATCACATACGTCGTAGAACATCGCTTTGACGTACACAGACGTATCGATACGATATACTTAACGCAACTTACGTCGACCCAATCGATATTAATCGCGCGAAAAAAAAGGGGGTAGGTTAAGGACGAGTACGTGATCGACCGTATCGAAAGGTAACGACGTATCGATTTTCCTAATCGACATCAATCACGAGATATGGAAACGATCGATCGTTAAAATACGTGGAACTAGAACACATCCGTGTGGGTCTCAGTGGGTTTAGTTCGTTCGAGATTAAAAAAAAGAAAAAAGACAAAGCTTAACGATCGGCAAAATGTTTCTCGGATATGGGTTGAGGGTGGGGGTGGGGTTGGGGGTGAGGGGAAGTGGAGGAGAGGGGGAACGAATGGAATCATATAATCGCGATAATGTTATATAAAACCACTTGCGATATCAGAGAGCTGGCGAATGTCTTCGGGGTGGCTAGTACGACTCCTGTGACGGGCTCGGGCCACCCATGTAGTTGTTGTTCGCTCGCATCTATCATGGAGCCACCTTCTTTTCCCGACAGCTTAAGCCCCAATAAAAGCCCCCGCTTCGTCCCCTCTCTCTCCTTCTCTCTCCTTCTCACTCCTTCTCTCTTTCTCTCTCTCTCTCTCTCTCTCTCTTTCTCTCTTTCTTTCTCTCTATCTATCTATCTTTCTTTCTCTCGCGCGCCCTCTTCTTCTATGTCTCCGGATCGAGCAAAAAATCAGCTATTACCTTCGCGAGATCTTGGATCCGGTCTAGTTCCTCGATCAAATCCAACAACCACCGTCAAAAGAATTTCGAAGCTTCGATCCTTACACGGATTTATATTCGATTTGTTATCTCGACTGAGAATAATACTTTTTTTCCTTTTTACTCTTTCCTTTTCTTCTCTCTCTCTCTCTCTCTCTCTCTCTCTCTCTCTTTTTGTATTTTTCTTTTCCTTTTCTCTTATCCTCGTTAGAATTTCGTTTTATCGTTACGATCGTCAGTTTTATGATAATTATTTGATCGGGAAATAGGAGGTTATCCACCATTGTAGTTTACGAATAAAAATATAATTTTATCGTGGATCGACGAGATCGATCGATCGTTTCGTGCTATCTCTCTCTCTCTCTCTCTCTCTCTCTTTCTTTTTTTTTTCTATCTCTCTCGGGTTCCTCTTCTATGTCTCCGGATCGAGCAAAAAGTCAGCTGTTACCTTCGCGAGATCTTGGATCCTGTCTAGTTCCTCGATCAAATCCAACAACCACCGCCGTCAAAGGAATTTCGAAGCTTTGATCTTTCCACGATTTATATTCGATTCGTTTTCTCAATGGAAATCAAAATGTTTCCACTATCGTTCTCTTTCTCTTATCCTATCTGTACGATATCGTTTCTATTATATCAGATCAGTTTCGTAATAATCGTTCGATTAGCAAAGAGGAGGATATCCGAGTCTTCGAAAATAAATAATCGTATATTCCCAAGTGAACGAGATCGAACGATCGATAGATCAATGGAAAGCAAAAAAAAAAAAAAAAGATCAGCTACATTTTATCATCGCGAGATCGTGATTTATTTCCCAGTTACTCGATCGAATCCAAAAACCGTCGAAATAATTCCATTTGTTTTCCAATAAAAAATCTCTTCTCTCTTTTGTACAATTTCAACCCTTGTCTCGAAGATCAATTTTATAATAATTATGTGATACAAATTACATAATAATTATGTAATTATGTAATACAAATTACATAATAATTATGTAATTATGTAATAAATGTATAATAATATTTATTACTAAATAATAAAATTTAGTAATAAATAAATAAATAAATATATATATATATACGTAAGTATATATGTGTATATCTGTCCTGTGTGTCAATTTGGGTTTATCCGTACGTAAGTATAAGCGAGTGCATTCGTGTACGCATGGTTATAAATAAATAATAATTATTCGGAGATTGGCGAGATCAGGTGGTTATCGGGAAGACCGGTCGAAGCAATCAATTAACAGGTGTTTGCTCGACGTCGATGTCGGTAAAGGAATATTGTAGAAGTTTTTGTTACGACGTTCGCGATCGTACGTTACATTCGCGATATCTTTTTCCCGTTGGTGGTCGCGGTTTTAACCGAACGGTAGCATCGAAGTTAATTATCGCCGAACGAGAGGCCGAGCCAACGAACCCGATGCTCGTTAACCCACATTTTCTGATACATCTACGTGACACAACGCGTACCTGTATTTGTGTATAAATGTATATATATATATATATATATATATATATATATATATATATATATATATATATATACATATATATCTTTTTTTTTTTTAATTGTATAAAATCGATAACAAGTTTTACTTCTTAACACGCTAGATCGAGTTCGATTAAGATGAAAAGTAGATATAAAGAACTCGTTCAGAGGCTCTGTCCCTTCGATGTCGTTTTCCTATTTTTTTTTTTTTTTTCGTTTTTATTCTCTATCAATCTTTACGTTTAATAAATATGTAATATAGGTTTATACATTGTTAAAGATGTTCGTATATATATATATATATATATATATATATATATATATATATATATATATATATATATGATATAGATTTGTATATTAAAAATATTTAGAAAAAATTCGTAGAAAATATGATTTTAATAGATTTTCTTTTCGTTTCTCTATTAAACTGCAATATTATCACTATGTCATCTTATATTATTTTCTCCTTCCTGCATTCTCTCTCTCTCTCTATATATATATATATATATATATCTCTTGCAATAGTTAGATTAAATAAATATACAGTATCGAATAGTCATAAAAAATATTAATATATATATATATATATATATATATATATATATATATATATATAATAAATATATTTATTGGATACATTGTTAATGAAAATTCGATCGTTTTCACGTATTATTATATAATTGTTCGCCGGGGTATCACGTATTCCATTTAATTGGGTGGACATCGAGAGTACCATTACGTTGAAATCCCTCTTTGCATCGCTTAATTATCGCAATCGTAGCGAACGCACATGGAAAGATAGCATAACCGGTGATTTGCACCCCGAGGGAATTTATCGGAGTACGGTAATTGCTAATCGTATATATACATACACACACACACACACACACACACACACACATACGCGTGAAAGTGTTGACTCGATTTCGATAGGAAGAAACGATGATACCACACTCGACTCCTCGGGCGCACACGCACGCACACACACACACACGGACGAACACACACGAGCGTGCTCTATATCGACAGACAATAATTTGAAAAAGGAGATTCATTATTAAAACGAGCTACAGTCGTTTGCATTTTCGATTACGAGAATAAATGAAATAAAATGAATATACTTTATTGAACGAAGAATAAAAGAATAAAAGAGATAGATAGAAAGATATATACATATATATATATATACATAGAGAGAGAGAGAGAGAGAGAGGGGATGAGGAAAAAGAATAACACGAGATATTTCCTTTTCGGGATCGTTAGTGAAAAATGTCGTAGCAATGTTCGTCCTTTAAGAAATCAATGGATCCACGCAGAAAATCGAACGTTAGCCGTCACCGAATGCTCCACAAACGAAATAAGGCGACACACAGAGAGAAAAAGAGAGACAGACAGAGAAAGAGAGAGAGAGAGAAGAAACTAAGATGAACGTCGTCGATAAGTTTCTTAGCCATTCGAGTTTGGACCCGCATTCCGAGTGGGCCTCGTCGGACACTTTCTTAATCGTGGTCCGTTCGTTTGCATGGAAACAATTCGGCTACCGTCTTAGGTGACTCCGAAAGAAAGTGAGAGAGAGAGAGAGAGAAAGAAGGAAAGATAGATGAGGAGAGAGAGAGAGAGAGAGAGAGAGAGAGAGAGAGATAAAGAGGAGAAGAGGAGAGTGATCCATGAGAAGACCCCATGGGTGGTTCTATGGGCCATGCTTTAGCGGAGTTTCACATACGCGCATGCGGGCCCGTTGGGCCTGTTTGGGTGGTCCCATTCCGCTGACGCGTTCACAACACCCATCTCTCGCTATTATACCCCTCGGCTACCTTTACCAAAAGGACCTTATTAAATATCGCTACATGCGAATTCTCGTAGTCATTGCTAAGGAATCCGCGATTTCTCTCGGCCGTTACGAGTTATAAACCTAACTTGGATGCTTTCGTACAACCCACCCTCTCACCCCCTCTACCTCCTACTCCCTCCTACTCCTCCTCCTCCTCCTCCTCCTCCTCGAAATATCCGTGGGAAAGTGGCAGGACAAATTCTTTTGGCGTAAGAGAAAGGAAACGAGTAAACGCGAAAGAGAGAGAGAGAGAGAGAGAGAGAGACTGGACGTTATTGTAAATTAATTATTCGATACGCGAGACGTCGTCGGCATGAATTAACTCAAGTTTCTTATGGGGATCATCCTGAGGACCCTTATAGCTATACGAAAAGTCGTTCGACCCGTTCGTTGGGCCGTACATTGGGAGAGACAAATCGATCGATTTGTAAGCGGCGTCCGACGGTACGAACGTTACCAACGTTTATAGGTACGCACTTACTTACTGCATGTGTCACCGTTGAACGTACCCGTTTAAAATCGCATCGAATCGGGGGGGGGGGGTGTGCAGATCGGGGAGGGGCGTAGGGGGTTCGATCGATCGAATTTTCGATTTGTCGCGATCGAGACGTAACGATCGCTTCTTTACTTTATCGCCATCGACCAACACGTTCGATTTCGTACCTTCAAGTGGATGTCGTCTCGACAAACAAATAAAAAAGAAAAGAAAGAGAGAAAAAGAATTCCTAAGTCCGTTTCTTCCTTCTGTTCTTATTTCTCGTTGTATCCATCCTCCTTTTCTTTCTTTCATTCTCGATCGCTCGCAAACGACCTTCGTAAATTTTATCGCGAAATACTACAAATTGGCCCGAGTCGAAAGTAAACCGTAACGTTTTTCGTTGTACCGCGTCGAAAGAGAAACGGGAAACAAAAGGAAAGAAATAAAAAAAAAAATAAATAAATAAATAAAAAATAAATAAAAACGCGTTTATGACCGACGATCGGTCGACCGAATGATCCGTGTCGAGAGTATCGACTCGGCCATCTTTAACAACAATTTGTACTCGTTCTCTCTCTCTCTCTCTCTCTTGAATTAGAGAAAAAGAGAGAGAGAGAGATAGATACAGATAAAAGTCCAGGGCATTTCTTTCAAGGCGCCGCGCGTTATCGCACACGTGAACGATCCTTAAGTACTACCGATTATGGGTAATAAAAGCGTTCGGGTGTCATCCGTGGAACGTACGAGGGACTCTCGTGCGGAACGACCGCAAGAAATGAGTTCAGAGCTTCTTTTCAAGGGCACGTCTTCTCGGTGTCCCTTTGATTACGGGGAACCATCACTGCGACCACCCCACCACCCCTCTCTCCCTTTCTCCCTCCCTTTATCCTTTTTTACTACGTCACCCCATAACCTTCTTCTCCTCTTCCACGATCTCCCTCCCCCCAACCCTCCTATCCCTCCTTCCCGCTACCAAACCTCATCTCGTTTTTCTTATCGGAAAGAGCGAGAAAACGTTTCGGTAATTCTTCATGCTCCGATATTGTGACCTCCGGGATATCGTGACCTTCGAGATATTGTGACCTTCGATGTTTTCCTTCCGAAGCCATTTTCATGCTCCGTCAGACTCTCTCTCTCTCTCTCTCTCACACACACACACACACACAGTGTATCTGTCTATCTATCTCTGTTGTCCTTGCGAGAATCTTTTTTCGATGAAATAATTCGATACTTTAAACGACGCGATTCAACGTTCGTTTCAACATACACCGTTTAGAATCACCTCGCTCGGTTTGTAGTATCGATTATATTTACTGTAATCGATATAGTATAGATTATATTTATTTTTTGTTATCAGGATCGTTGGAAGTTCGTCGTTAGATACTTTTTTTTTTTTCTTGTATTTTCTTTTTTTGTTTTTGAGATATGATTTTATACGTAACGGGTGGTTATTAGTCTATTAAAAAAAATATGCCAGTTCGAAGTATAAAAGGAACGAGAACGTTTCAATAATAATTTTATCTTCTCTTTGATCGCATAGATTAATTTAATCGATCGATCGTGAATCATCGGACAATATCGAAACATATAAAATTGTATACAAAATGGAGTTTGATTAATAGAGAGAAAAAAGAGAGAGAGAGAGAGAGTTTATAGTATCAATCTTATTCGTCGTTATTTAGGATCGTTGAAAATTTGTCGTTAAATACTTTTATGTTTCTTTTTTGTTGTTATTGTTGTTGTTGTTTTTCTTCTTTTTTTTGAATATAGAATCATACTCGTGAAACGTTTATTCGATAGAAAAAAGACGATTCACTCGAATATCGGGCCGATGTATTACGAGTACGATGATATATCAATAATATTTCTCTTCGATCGAGTCGATCGTTTCTTTTTTTTTTTTTTTTAAATCGATCGATCGAAAATCGTCGAACGACTATAACGCTATTGTAACGACATATATATATATATATATATATATATATATATATATATATATATATATATATATAAGACACATATGTGTGTGTGTGTGTAATATACACTTCGTCGTACAATCTTTAAGTAATATAATATCGTAAAAGTAATTGAGTTTGTTTTAATAGAGAGAATAAAGTGTTAATTAATAAAATTATGGGAGCAAGATAGAGAGGGTAATATCCGTTGGATGACCTGGGGTCAAAGGGAGTTTCTCAATTTCACGGTCGTCGTCTAGGATCCGGCCGTCGTAAATCCAACAAATCACTTTTAAAGGAACACAAAAGGTTTCCTCCTCCTCGTCTTTGTCGTCGTCTTTGTCGTCGTCTTCGTCGTCGTCTTTGTCGTCGTCGTCGTCGTCGTTTACTCCGTGCGAAAATCGTTCGGTCTCCTTTGCTCTTAAGTTAGGAAGTACAAGGCGTGTATTCCGGCTGATTAATGACGAAGTACGGTACGCCGTTGTGTACGACTGTTCCTCCCCTGATAAGAAGCACCCTCGAGAGTGTGTATTTGAGATCGTGTCCTGGCATCGGTGACTCTGTAATGGGGGTTAGATACGGTGTCTCTCCGCCATACTATACGGTGGATGGGCTCTACGGGTTTTGCGCACGGCGCTATCGTGGCATACCGACCATCGCGATAGATCATCCGACTCCCTGGACCCATAAACAATAACTTATACTTCACCGCACTGCGTTATGTTAGAAAACATTTTCTTGCGGTTCTATTACTGTTCCTACTATTACTATTACTATAACACGATCTATTATTATTATTATTATTATTATTATTATTATTATTATTATTATCATCATCATCATCATCATCATTATTATTATTATTATTATTATTATTATTATCATTATTATTATTATCATTATTATTATTATTATTATTATTATTATTATTATTATTATTATTATTATTATTATTATTATTATTATTGTCGTTGTTGTCGTTGTTGTTGTTATTCTAGACTTTCTCGTCTTTCTTTGATCCATAAAGAACATCGGTGGATAAGTTCTACTATGTTTTCTCTTGACTTATTTTTTAACACGCATGCACACACCAATACGCATATACATACATACATACATACATACATACATACATACATACACACACACATATATATATATATATATATATATATATATATATATATATATATTTTATCCATTCTATAAACGAAAAAAAGAAAAAGAAAGAAAAAAATTTATGTACATCGAAAGGGAAAAATTTATCGTACTCTACTTTTTCTTATTGGTAGAAATATAAAATCGTATACCTACAAGTAGATACTATATATAATTTTAATTAGGTTGCTCTCTTTCTTCTCCTTCTTCTTCTTCTTCTTCTACTTCTTCTTTTTCTTCTCCCTCTGCTTCTCCTTTCTTCGCGTTTGGCTCGATTCCTTCGATAATTACAAGCACGACAAGATGATCAAGAACCAAAGAGTTCCTTGCCCGTGCTATTCGAGTTTTCTTTTGTAATGGACGCCAGTTTGCATCAATGTTTGTGTATCCCCTGCTTACCCCAGCCCCCTCCCCTCCCCTCCCGGTATACCCTATGGTATATTGACTATATACCTAAGAAGTTAGTATGAGAGCAACACCGTGACTTACGAGCCTTAGAGGCTTTCGTTTCTATGCCGCCTTATACCTCGCAAAGCGGCGATAAATCTGATTCACCCGGGTTCCTTCTTTGCCATCGAGAATCTCTTCCTCCTCCTCCTCCTCCTCCTCCTCCTCCTCCTCTTCTTCCTCTTCCTCCTCCTCATTTTATCCCTCCCACTCGACAACGCGAAAATAATAATCGTCATAAATTATCGAAGGAAATCGCTGTGGTTTCGCACGATCTTTCCCCTCTCCTCCTACCCCACCCCCCACCCCGTCCCGTGTGTGTACGCGTGCATGCATGCATGTGTGTGTGCGTGCGCGTGTGTGTGTGTGTGTGTGTCTCGTCTTTCGATACCTACCGTCGAGTTCTACATCGAGTTCCTTTGGACATCACGAATGCTTACGGTGCCATCAACAATTTATTTTCCTCTAATAACGTTAACCACGACGGAACGACTGAAAACACCGTGATATATCGGTTTTACGATAATTAATTATTCGCAATTAATATTACAATTATGTATTACTTATTAAAAGTGTCGGATTTATGGTTACAATCGTTTTCCGTTCGTAATTATCGTTTGAAGAAACGAATATCACGGTATGTCTATTATTTCTAAGATTATTCAACGATTCGTCAATCGTACAAACACACACACACACACACACACACACACACATACGGAGATAGCATCACAACGTTTATTCGTATCATTCGTAACATTCGTAGATTTGTTAAAATTTATTCAATGTTATATAAGATGGGAATTCGAATTACGGAAATAATTTTTTTTAACGATATCGCGGAGCGATCGAAGAGAAAAAAAAAATAAAAAAAGAAAAAGAAAAAAGAAGAGGGAAGAAAGAAAGAGATTATTTTGATCGTTGGGCGACGTAGATTTTTTTTTTTGTTTTCTCTTTTATTTTTTTTTTATTTTTTTTTTTTTTTTATTTTTCATCGACCGACGGACAAACATACAGACGGATGGATGGATGGATGGATGGATGGATGGATGGATGAATGGATGGATGGATGAAGCGTACATCTATCGTAGAAATGGCCGAGGTGGGGGAGGTGGTAGACGGGGGAGGGGAGGGGAGGGGAGGGGGTGGATCGTTTCTCGTAAGCGTCAGGTATTCTTACGAGTCGAGCGTTGACACACGATTCGAATGGTAGCACGCTTCGGCGCGTTTATTCTCTCTCGCTTTACGGTGGGCCCCGTTGACAAATGCGAGAAACGAGCCGCGTAAAGGGGAAGAAGCTGCGGAGTTGTGTGGCAGGGGAAAAGTAGGTATATCTCGAGGCGAGAGAGAGAGAGAGAGAGAGAGAGAGAGAGTTTAATACGTGCCTGTCAACGAATCTTCGAGGACGTCCTCCTCTCGCACTGACTTATACAAATTTATCTTTTCGACGGCGTACGCGTACGGACGAACGAACAGTCCGTATATATGTAAAAGGAAATAAAAAAAGAAAAAAAAAAAAAAAAAAAAACGGATGTGCTTGCCTCGTTAATAAGAAAACTTATAACGCGCGTTAGTATCGTGATGGAATGGTTAACGTTCACCACGAATTATTATTATTGATTATTATAAATCATTGTCCATATGAAATTATGGATATTGTAAAGGGACGGAAGAAAAGTTGTTTCTTTTTTTTTTTTTTTTGGTTGGGTATTATTCTTATCGATTAATTATATGTATGTTTGTTAATTTGTACATTATGTTGGGAATAACGATTCGTATGTGTGTCGTGTAAGAAAAAAAAAATATATATATATATATATAATATGATGTAATAATTATTATAAATTATACGTTAATTACAAATTGTTATATGAAGGTATAATAGATATCTATAGGTATAAAAATATATG
>OU426994.1:3120285-3130285 GCA_911387935.1 Dolichovespula saxonica | reverse complement strand
ACCTATTTAATTATTATACATATATAATTATAAATTTAATTATATATTATAATTATATATATATATATATATGTATATATTTAAAATATACATAATAATTCTTAAATTAAAAAATAATATAATTATTATAGAATATTTTTATATAACATAAACACATATAATTTTGTGTGATCGGATTAATGATTAAAGTAATTATTTTTACAACTTTTTTTTCTAATTCAAAAATTTATATATATAGATATTATGTAAAGTAAAACGCGTATCGAGAAAAGCACGTAAAGGAAGTTAGCCGAAACGTACCACAAAGTAAATTTCTCGAGGTGTACTC
This sequence comes from Dolichovespula saxonica, assembly GCA_911387935.1. Lineage (NCBI taxonomy): Eukaryota > Metazoa > Arthropoda > Insecta > Hymenoptera > Vespidae > Dolichovespula > Dolichovespula saxonica. The sequence continues at coordinate 3,129,957 of OU426994.1, read as the reverse complement.
GGCTGTTTTTAGTTTTAACATCGGGGAAACTCGCCGGCTTACTTTTTACGAGCGGTACGTGTCTATTAGCCTCATTACGAGAGACCTCTGCAAACGGGGGATGACTCGGAACAACCCTCTTCGGGGTGGAAAACGACGCCACCCGTTATATTGCCATGGTGTTACACGCTCCACCCACGCTATCGAGCTCGAATAAGTGCACCAAAGAAGGTACAGCTTCTTCTTCTTATTTCTTCTCCTTCCTTTTTTCCCTCTCTCTCTCTCTCTCTCTCTCTCTCTCTCTCAACCTTTATCTTTTCTTCTCCCCTCCTCTCAACTTGATAGTTTTATTCTCTTGAGGATTAATTAAAAGAATTTAATTTCGATAATTACTAATGAATTTCACTTTTTCTTAAACGTCTCATCGTGTGGAAGCTTCCTTTTCATTTTTATTTATTTATTTATTTATTTATTTATTTATTTTAATCTACAACGCAAAAGGAATCACGTGTTTCGATTATTCCAACGTTATTCGTAATATCAATTGATATTATTTTTATCAATCGAATCATTTATTTATAAGTGTCTCATTATATAGAATAATTTCTCCACACCCCGAAAAAAAAAGAATTTAATAATCCATATATCGATCGTTCTAATATCATTTATATTCTTAATTAACATTATTATTATTATTATTATTATTATTATTATTATTATTATTATTATTATTGCAAATGTATTAGCGTCTTATTGCTTGAAAAATGTTTAACTGAAGTCTAACACGCTATACGAATCGCCCACTTTCGATCAAACCGAGATTATTAGTATCTTAGATCGATATTATTAAAAAAATAAAAAAAAATAAAAATAAAAACAAAAAAAAAAGATCAAGTGATTAAACGCGATAAAAAGGTACGTGACCGGTGCTGGTGCTGTTGGGAATCGTCGAGCGAAGAAAAAAAAAAAAAGGAAAAAGAAAGAAAAAGAATTGAAAAAAAAAAAAGAAAGGAGAGAAAAAAGAGATTTGTCGGCGTTTTAAATTGTCTTGAAAAGGTGAGGAATTTTTTCGTTTCGGGGTTGGGAAGGGGAGGGAGGGTACGAGCTACCCCTGCTCTCTAAGAGAACTCGAACGGAGAGCGAACGAACCCCTCGAAAACCATTTTGGTTTCGAAAGTAAAGAGGGTGCTGACCTTCCGTACGCCCGTAGGATGTTTATTTAACTCGAAGTAATTTGATCAAAAATTTAATCAAGTCGGATTTTTGAGCTCGCGAGCGTACCGAATCGGCCACGCCATGACAATAAAACTCTCGAAAGAATTCTCTCGTTTCTCTCACACTCTCTCTCTCTCTCTCTCTCTCTCTCTCTCTGTCTCTCCGTCTCTCTTTCTTCTTTACTTCTTCGTACTACGTCCATCGTTTATGGCACCCTTCGACATAAACGTGTGTCTCGCGTTTCGAATTCACCCCTTCTTCTAAAATTTTTCACTGACGTAGAATGTCATTTGAATTTCTAATGCCATCCACGGCCCTCACAGATCGAACGGAATCGTCGTAATTTAATTAATTCGATGGTAAAGACGCGATTCGATCGTAGCGCTCCTCGCATTACGATATATTACATCGTCGAGTCTTTGACATAACGTTTTATTATAATTTTCCAGGATGAAATGTTAATATCGACTCATCGTACGTTCGTCTCCATCGATATCATTCTCTATACGTTTCAATGTTACTCGAAAACATATTATTTCAAAAATAATATCGCAATTAATATATACGTATTGTATATATATATATATATATATATATATTTTTTTTTTCTATACCCATAATTTATAAAACACTTTTATTTCCTTCCTCTTTTAACACTATCCCAAAATTTCATTAATTTCTACGCGTCTATTACTATCGTCATCTTTTCACGTGATACATTTTAAACCCCCAGTTTGTTTCTTTTTCTTTCTTTTTTTTTTTTTTTTTTTTTTCTTGTAAACTTCGATCCCTCATTCTCCCTGACACCTTTATCGTTGAGAGATCATGACAGAACTGTTGTCCGAAGTAACTTCATTCGATCCGCTCCTCGCGGATCATTTGACGTTTTTCAATTCGTACGTTCGTACGAAAAAAGAAAAGAAAAAAAAAGAAAAAGAAAGAAAAGAGATAGAATTCTCTCGGGACATCGAACACCGCGCATCGAGTGACTCGTAACTTCGAATCTATGCGCTCGTAGGTGGGATCGGAGATAAGGAAAAAAAAAAAAAAAAAAGAAAAAGCAAAAATCAAAAACAAAAAATAAGAGGGAAGAAAAAGAGAAACACGGAGAAGAGGAAGAAGATACGATAGGATCGCGACAATGGGTATAATAAAAGTTGATTATCCAGAGTCAAACGAATTTCTAAGAGGTACAAGACCACCATCATATTCGTACGGTACATTGAACTATACCGACTCCTTTTGCCACCCCGAAAAGACGATCATAGCTCTCTCTCTCTCTCTCTCTCTCTCTCTCTCTATCTATCTATCTATCTATCTATCTATCTCTCTCTTTCTCGCATGATTCTCTCGAAGGATAATGATTTTTTTCTTTCGCACCATTGCCCGAGAGACGAACGCTTTTGAAAGGGGGTTGGCTCCTCGTGCGGACGTTTGATAAGGGTGCACGGTAAGGGTGCCGTCGAGCTTCGCGTGATAATTGTTTCGAACTATTTCAATCGGCGTTGCCACGGTTGCCTGGGGGTTGCGAGAAGGGATAGGAGAGAGAGAAAGAGAGAGAGAGGGAAGGAAGAGGAAGGGATTATTCAACGAACGAAGAAGAAAACGAAAAAGACCGATGATAATAAGAATAAAAGTAAGAAGAAGAAGAAGAAGAAGAAGAAAAAGGGGTTGGAAAGATGTAAGGAGCGTCCTTCGAGGGTGAGTGAGATAAAAAAAAAAAAAATAAAAATAAAAGGAAAAGAAAAACGTAGGGTTCTTGGAAAAAATTGTATTAGCTTTGCTATTCGAGATCCAACGAGAACGTCTATCTAGAAGAGACAAAGAGAGGGAGAGAGAAAGAGAGAGAAATGGAGAAAAAAAAGAGAGAAAAGAAAAGAAAAGAAACCGGGGATAAGTAAGAAAAAGAGCAATAGAGACCCTAAGGATTCGGATCGCGACTACTTCGTATTCTTTTAATTATCGGACTCCTTCGGTGCCGTTCGAAAGCGTTTCCTCTCTTTTAATTGCGTACCCCGCCATGTAACATTCCACGATCGTTCTCTCGAAGAATTTAATTACCGCGGGGGGGGAGGATGAGAGTGAGAGGGGGAGGGGAGGGGAGGGGAGGGGTTCGGGGTGAGCGCGTACAAGGGTACAGGTATCGGTAGCGGCGTCGCGTTCCCTCTTTCCTCCCCCTTCCCTCCCTCCCTCCCTCCCTCCCTCCCCGGTCGTCGCAATTACCGGGTATAACTCAACGTATACGAGATAGGATGAAAAAAAAAAAAAAAAAAAAAAGGAAAGAAATAAAAATCAAAGATAAAGCTTTATTTAGGATCGATTTTATTATCGTCATCGTGCGCGAACTCGCTTACGGATAAAAATCGATACGGTAATATCGATACGTACGTAACATTTGCGTACGCGTTTACGTTTACGGTTTGCCGTTAACCGTGCCATTTGTGAATTCGTTAAGAGGAACGAAGGAAAGAAAGAAAAGAAGAGAGAGAGAGAGAGAGAGAGAGAGAGAGAGAGAGAGAGAGAGAAAAGATCCGTTATATATATATATATTTGATTCGAATTAATGATCGTAAAGATTAGAATTTCTCTCCCCCATCCCCCCCGCACCACCCACCCCAGTTCAGCCCGAGAGTAAGTGAGAGATTACTAGGAAATTTTTGATCGATTATTCTTTTCTTCTCTTTTCTTTTCTTTCTTTTTTCGTTTATTTTTTTATTTTTTTTATTTATTTATTTATTTATTTTTTTTTTTTTTGATAAAAATTCGATCACATCGAACGCCGGCTAGAGGAATCATTTTCGCTGAAGGTTTTTACACACGGATAGGTATAGTAACGACGTTAAAATAAAATAATAAAAAAAAAAGGATCGTCGTTATCGTCAAGATCTCTCGTCGATCTATCTTATTCGAAAATAACGAATGAATTGGATAGATTCGAACGGAAGAGAGAAGGAAAGAAAAAAAGAAAACAAAAACGAACGAACGAACGAACGAACGAACGAACGAACGAAAGATAAAAGGATGGAAGGATAGAGAAAGGATAGGAAGGAATCGGGGGGAGAAAAAAAATTTGGGTGGGGGGGGGGAGAAGAAATTCGGATCACCTCGGAGCAAATATTCGAATAGTTTCAATTAGATACAGAGGCGAAGGAGGTCCACGGTGTTATAGCCAGTTTCTCCGATCGGCAAAGGTACAAGTTCCACCAATAAACTGAGAGAGGAGGAAAGAGGAAGAGGACGCGGGGGTGAGGGGGAGGGGGAGGGGGAGGGCGCCGCGAGGAGGGCAATCGGTCACTGATTCGGTAAGATCCATAAGGAGCGTGCATAGCGAGGAGCATTAATGACTCGACAAGCATTCCTTGCCCAGATGGTCCTCTCTCTCTCTCTCTCTCTCTCTCTCTCTCTCTCTATCTATCTATCTCTTTCTTTCTCTCATTCTCTATCTCTCTCATTCCTTCACTCGTTCAACCTTTGCACGTGTGCGTTCGTGTCCGCGTCGCCTTCTCTCTTCTTTCTCTCTCTCTCTCTCTCTCTCTCTCTCTCTCTCTCTTTTTCTATCTCTCTCTCTCTCTCTCTCTCTCTATCTCTCTTCTTCACCTCGTCTCTCACCCTCTCTCCAGAAGTCTCGCGCGATCGCGTTGGGTGGTCTCTCTACTTTTACCGACGTTAGTCCCATATAGCCGAGAAACGTGCACAACACACACAAACACACACAACACACACACACACACATACACACACAACACACACACACACACATACACATAACACACACAACGAACACATAAACACGTACTCATACATACGAAATCTCTCTCTCTCTCTCTCTCTCTCTATCGTTTCCTTTCTTTCTTTCTTTATTTCTTTTTCTTGTAAAGGTCCCGAACACGGTAAAGAGAGGAAAGGAGAGAGAGGGGAGGGAGAGAGAGAGAGAGAGACAGAGAGAGAGAACCTTTATGCCCTTCCACCTTGAATAGATTCTCGCGAAGGAAAGAAAAGTTTCCTCTATCGAAAAGTCTCTCATTCTCTGCTACGAACATACGATACACACACACACACACACACACACATATATATATGGACATCGATTTTAATATTTATATCATTAGATTAAAACAACTTCATTTTTTTTTAACCCGTAAATATCTAAAACCATAACTTATCCGGGATAATTATTATTCGAATAATTAATAATTATTCGATCGTAGAAACGTTATTATATTATATATATATAAAGAAAATATCTAAAAAGATAGAAAAAAAAGAAAGAAAAAGAAAAAGATCGTAAGCATTCATACCATAGATCGCGAAGTATCTACATATTCGTTGCGTTACCATTAAGTCGATAAATTGAACGAGTTGAAAGAAAGACAAAAAAGAAAGAAAACAAAAAAAAAAGAAGAAAAGAAAAATAAATAATTACACGTTGTATCGATAATTACGTACCGTAGTTGCTCTCTATGGTGAGATAAGAGGAAACGCAACTAAATAGGTACTTAAACTCGAAACGATATTCTCTAACGAAATTGATTCGTTCGTCTTTCACCGGAAGAGAGAGTGGTAAAATCCACAACGATTTAGAGACGCCAGCTTCTGATTAGAATCCGCCCACTAACCGTGAACCATACAGGCATATATTTATACGTACATACATTAATACATACATACATACATACATACATACATACATACATAGATACATAGATATATAGATACATACATAAATACATAAATACATACATATAAGCAAGGCCGCGAACACGCGCACACATACATACATACAAACATACATACATATATAAATATATATAAGCAAATAAAAATTGTTTATTATCGTACGGTATACGCGTGTGTGTGTGTGTGTGTGTACAGATATTACCGTTGTGGATGGGGATACTCGCAGACACTCGCACGTTTTGTAACGCGTCGTTACGAGATATTGCAAGAGAGAGAGAAGCGTGCAGCGAGTCCAATCGCTTCTCCGAGCCGATCTTCGAGAATACATTACGAGCATGGATCGCGCAAGGACCTACGTTAACTTCATATATATATATATATATATAAACATAAATGTATACATATTTGTATGTGTGTCCGTGTGTGTAACCACACACAAACGTATATAAATAAATAAATAAATAAATAAATAAATATATATGTACGTACGTACGTATGTATGTACGTATACATGTATGTGTATATATGCATATATGTATGTACGTATAGTACCTACGTAAATGACCCTTGTACCTTGTACGTGCCCAACATGCCGAAGCAGAGAGAACCCCCCTTTCGCTACCGAATCCAATCGTTTCATTAGAAGACTCGCGCGCTGTCGCTACGAAAACTTTCCCGTTGGAATGTCTTCCTGCCGATTCGTTACGACCGATTCGACTCACCTTTTTTTATTCTTCCTCATTTTTTCTCTTCTTCTTCTTCTTCTTCTTCTGCTTTTTCTCTTTTCTTTTGTATCCTTTTTTTTTATTTTAACTCTTTGGTTATTTTTCACTATTTCTTCCTTTTTCCTCTCCTTCTCTATTTCTTCTCAGCACCACCCCCACTCCCTACCCCCTCCCCCTATCACCCCACCACTCGTTCCTCTTTTTCTTTTTTTTCTTTTTTGGTTTTTTTTCTCTTTCTTTCTCACTCTATTCGTCTTCGCATATTTCTTCTCGCGTATAGATATCCTATATTTCTTATATACTAGAGAGAAAGAGAGAGAGATAGTGATAAAAGTTGGATACTCAACTCGTTCGTGTATGAAAATTGTCAGAAAATTATTACGAATTTTCTCGAAGCAGTTAAATAATTTTTCTTCTCTTCTCTTCTCTTTTCTTTGTTTTTTTCTTTTTTTTTTTTTCTTTTCATTTGCTTATACAATTACACAGTTACGCGCGCAATAACGACGCCGAGAAATTTATTCGATCGCGAGTCTTAAGGATTATCATCGTATCGTCTGTATTTTGTATCTTTCGAGGAGAAAAAAATTGTTTTCTTTTTTTTTTTTTTTTTTGAAGAAAGGAAATCGCGCGATCGAGGAGTGAACGTCGAGAAAGTTCACTCTAAGTTCACTAAAAGTATCCATCGTCAATGACATTTTCGACATTTAATTTTAGTCGAATCTTAATTAACCGAATGAGAAACTCCGCGAGGATCGAGAATACCGAGATCGCGATAGTATCCTTCCTTTGATCTTTTTAGTACGACGGGGTGTTGGCGAGGGGCAGAGGGGTGAAGAGGGGGGATGGGACGGGTAGGAGAACGTTTGAAGGGTTTTCGAAAAGGGAGGGGACGAGAGTACTCGATCCTTTCTTTCTTTCTCTTTTCATTCATTCATTCTTTTTTTCGTTTTATGATTTCTTTTTTCTTTCGTTTTCTTTCATTTCCCCCTTTTTTTTTTTTTTTTTTCTTTTCTTTCTGTTTCTTCCACGCAGAGAGACGCCTTAAATCTTTCGGCGTCGTTTGATAGCGCCTCTACGCTCGAAAATAGAAAAGAAGATCCGCTACTTGCTCTTGGTAGAGACTCGCGAGCGAATTTTCATCGGGTCCATACGTGAGGAGGAGGTGGAGGAGGAGGTGAAGGAGGAGGAGGAGGAGGAGGAGGAGGAGGAGGAGGAGGTGAAAGAAGAGAAGGAAGGAAGGGAACTCGCGCGCGCACTATTTCAGCTCGTTAGGATAACGAGGATCTAATGTCGCGTTCACAGCCCGGCCAATTACGCGTTACGGACGGAGGCTCGCATCTTTCGGCGGATCCGCACGATGAGAATAAGATAGAGAGAGAGAGAGAGAGAGAGAGAGAGAGAGAGAGAGAGAGAGAGAGAAAGAGTGAGAGAGAGAGAAAGGATCACTGCTTTAAGGACCGTTCACACGAGAGTACTCGCTTCGGTACATGAAAAAGATTTCATCTTCGAATTAATTCGTCGATTATTAAAAAAAAAAAAAATAAAAAAATAAAAAAAGGAGTGATAAGAACGGGGAAAGGAGAGGGGAAAGAAAGAACAAAATAATTTCTTTCTGTTGTATTAATATTTCTACTTTTTTTCGTCATTCGATATATTTATATATATGTATATATATATTATATATATAAATATAAAAAAAAGACGATTCTTCGATCGTCCCAGTTATCTTCTCGCTTCGTCTCGTTTAATTCGATAATTTAAACGTCTTTGTCGTCATAATCGTTCCTCTTCTACTTCTTCTACTTCTTATTATCATTATTTTTATTATATTATATTATAATTAATTAGACTAATTGGATAGATCCCCGACGAAGTCGTAATATGATGGATTCATGAGGCGAATATTAGAGAGAGAGAGATTTAATCGGATTATGGTAAGAATTGTTTCTTGCTCTCTGAAGGATTTAGCTTTTAGCCGTGTATGAACGGATACCTAAGGTAAAGAAATACGAACGCTTAGAAGAGATGGTTTCTTGTAAGAGACGCCGCCGTCGCCGCCGCCGCCGCGTCTTCTACTCGCACGATCCAGAGCATCGCGGGATGGTGATCTATTGGCGTGACATCTGGCCGTGAGTCGTCATAGAGCCGACGCGTTTACAGGGAGCTAAGTGGCCTTTACCCGCTCGATTCCCGAAAACGCGACGATAAATTTCGATTCGCCGGCTAAAGTTCTTAAGCGAGGCTGGTTGACTGGCTGACTGGTTGACTGGCTGACTGGCTGCATTCGGCGGCAAAAGTTCGGTGGCACCTTTAATTTGACGGGGCCCCCTCGTGAAACGTACCTCGTTACACTCGTTAGCGTGCGAGAAAAGAAAGTATATCAGGACGGGAAAAATTTTCGTTTCAACGATGATCTAAGAATGATTTTTAGAAACGTTTTCCGTTCCCTCCTTCCGTTCCGTTTCGTTCCGTTTCGTTCCGTTCCGTTCCGTTCCGTTCCGTCTCGTTCCTTTTTTATTTTCACTCTCTTTAACCTCTTTCTCTCCTCATTTCTTTCCTTTTTACTCCATTCATTCTCTTTCACACCTTCACAAACGACTCTAACACGAGCTATCTCTTTTTCCGTACGATTTAGTTTTTCATTGTTGTTTTATTTATTTATTTTTTTTTTTTTTTTTTTTTTTTTTTTAATGCAAACCCACCTCGAAACGAAAAACAAGAAGAAGAAGAAAGAGAATCTTATCGTTAAACCGAAAAATCTGACGGAGGAACGATCATGACGAGGGTATCTTCGACAATCTTCGAATCGACGATTTGTAGACAATTACACGTACGAGACATAATCGATGATCTTAATCGATTGGGACGATAAATTCGTTCGAATTAACGAACGGCAAACGCGTTGGAGACGTTAGGAACTTGGTAGATACGACGTAATTGAACCGACATACCGGTTTTATCGAATATAACTGAACTGTTAGATACAATACAACCACGGTAAAGAAAAAAAAAATAAATAAATAAATAAATAAATAAACGAATGGAGGATCGCGCGCGGCACGCCGGCTTTCCGCGG
>OU426994.1:3112785-3115285 GCA_911387935.1 Dolichovespula saxonica | reverse complement strand
TCGAGGAAGGATTAGTCTGTAACGAAGGAAGAAAAAAAAAAAAAAAAAAAAAGAAGATGAAACGAATCGGTAGCCGAAAGAATATTTTCCCTACTTGTCTCTTTCTCTTTCTCTTTCTCTCTGATCGTTAACACGTACTGTTCTCACGTATTTCTTTCGTCAATCGTGAACGGATTCTACGATGAATATTTATAAGTCGGTGCACGATTTCGAAATTATGTAGGTACTTAGACAGATACCTCGAATCCGGAATTCTAAACACCATGGAATTTACTTTCGAGGAAATGAGTCATATACATAATATATACGTAAAAAAAAAAAATATATATATATATATATGTATGTATGTATGTATGTATGTATAAAAGAAAGAAAGAAAGAAAGAAAGGAAGAACGAAAGAAAGACTGATAAAACGTATAAATTCCACGGCGTCAGGAACGATTAAAAAAAAAAGTGGACTCGTGATATACGCCGTTCGTACACGCCATCGCGTTCATTAGCGGCGTATCGAATTAATCCGCACGCTCGTGGAATAAATAATTAATCGCGACGGGGCATCGATGCTCGATATTTATCAACGATTTACATTCGCGCCTTGCCCGATCTTGACCGTACGTAAGTAAGTAACTACGTACGTACGTACCTACGCATCGAAAGGATTTGTTTTCTTTCATCGTGACCAGTAAACGCGACTTTAACTATACCAAGAGATTAGAACATTTTTACTATTGGAAATCTAATTTCTTTATCTACCGTTTTATATCTTTCTATTTCTCTCTCTCTCTCTCTCTCTCTCTCTCTCTCTCTCTCTCTCTATCTATCTCTATGTTTAACATTTACCTAATTAAAGGAAATACGATCGAGCTCGTGCAGAAATACAAGCCGATAGGAGGCTGTAATTAGTAAACACGTTTATCGGATCGTGAAAGCTCGGGACCACCCCGGTGCGAAGATCGAGAGGTTGCTGAACGTGGTAAAGGTGGCGGAGGTGCAAGAGTGCATATATGTGGGTCAGCCGGTGATCGTAAAAAGAGAGAGAGAGAGAGTTAGAGAGAGAGAGAGAGTAGATCGAGGATATAGGTTCTAGACAATTAAGTTCTGCGAACAAAGGCAGGTGGTATCGGACGTCAACCAGTACGTCCTAAAAAGAGATACGTTAAGAAACTTAGAATTATATACGAAAACTGTGTTACCGTACCTGACCTATCGTCGAATAGAATTAACTCGGTTTTATAAAATAAAATGATATATCACGTGAACCTTAGCTATCGCGCGATTCGTTAATCGAATATTTATATTAAACATCGTCGTTCGATAACCGATCATTTTCGTTTAACGTTATCATCATCATCATCATCATCATCATCATCATCATCATTATTATTATCATTAGTACGACTCGCATTGTTTCATCGATCGTGGATCGATTTTCTATCTATCGTTTACCGTCTTTCGGATTTAATAAATTTACGGATGAATGAATGAATGAATGAATGAATGAATTAAGAAGGTAAAATCGGACTCACCGGAGGAGGGCCTGTCGGAGTATCTGGTGCAATAAACCCAAGCGGGCCAGAGGCTTTGACCGTTGGTACCATTTTGCGGTAGGTTATTTATATTTGCGGGGTTGGTGGTCGTTGTTGTTGTATCGCCTGTAACAGATTCGCCGCTTCCTATTGTCGAGGACGCCGAGCTCAGGGACGGCGTGCTACCTGTCACGGAGCTACCTGTCACGGAACTCCTATTGCTCGCTAGGCTCTCGACGCTACCGCTTCTGCTCAATCCGCAATGCGACGGGAAAGAGTCCCTCTCGCGATTAACAATCGAATTTGGTGATTGGGTCGACAGCCTGTTGTTGTTGCTATTGTTATTGTTGTTGTTGTTGTTGTTGTTGTTGTTGTTGTTGTTGTTATTGTTGTTAACAGTAGAGCCCAAACTGAGATCACGGGGTAACGGTAATGGACTGTGGTGTCTCGGCAATGGCAAACCGTTCTGTTTCGTACCCTTGCTACTGAGTATAGCCTCTCTACCGAAATCAGGCCGTAAAATGTTGACGACGCTGAATCTCAATGGCGTATCAGTGTCCTCCTCGCCTGGATGATGAGGATGATGATGATGATGACGATGATGAGGGTGATGATGATGATGAGGATGAAGATGATGATGGGGATGATGATGATGATGATGATGATGAAGTAAATGATCATCCTGGTGAGGCTGACCGACGCGATCGGGCGATCTTACCCGATGATTATGATGGTGATGATGATGGAGATGATGATGATGATGATGGTGAGGAGATGGTGAACCGATCCCCAATCGTAGATTGTACGCCGGGTCCATTGTAACGAGAGCAACGCTCATCTTTCAACGTGTATAGATAAAATTCGTAGGATTGTTTTAGTTTGGTTCAACAACGAATTCGGTTATATCTTCGATACTCTCTTTCCTATTCCCTCGGGATCTATCACTTAACACCGTTGAATCGATACGTCGAAA
>OU426994.1:3097785-3110285 GCA_911387935.1 Dolichovespula saxonica | reverse complement strand
CATAAAAAGCTTTTTTAAGTTTCAGTTCAAGTTTCGCCCGACGTAACGAATTTCTCTTTTGTAACATACGATTACGAATATTTGTATGTACCGTTTTAACATAGAAACGACCTGTGCGGAGCATTATCTTTTTGTTTCCCCCGTGTATTTACATACGACCCAAGTATAAAACGCATTCACAGATACACGTTAGATACACTCTACTGACCCACTTGGAATTATTCAACGAGAAAGCCTTTTCGATGGGGATTTTTTTCCCCCTTTTCCTGATTGGTAGCTCGCGAAAGGATGTGAACGTTATCGGGCCATTTAACGTCGTCGTAATGGTTGCAACAATAATTATGCCGTTGCGTCTCGGGTTTCCGATAAAAATGACAAAAATAAAATAAAATAAAATAAAAATGAAAAGAAAAGGATCGAGAGCGACAATCGACGTCGATCGCGAATTGAGTCGAGAAATAAATTATGCGATTCTTTCAACGACTCGGATCTCTTTATCGCGTAATATTATTAACGAAGTATCCGATTGGCTAAGAGGAGGGAGGAGTAAGAAAAAGAAAAAAGAAGTGAAACGAAGGAAGACGAATATTTGCACGTAGATTATAACAATGATAATAATAAAAATGATAGTAATAATAATATAAATAATAATAATAATAATAATAATAATAATAATAATAATGATAATAATGACGACGAGGAAGATAAGACGAAAGAGAATAAAAAATGGAAGATGGAGGAGATAAATACCGAAGGTGCATCTGTGTGAACGAATACAGAGAGAGAGAGAGAAAAGTCGATGCATTATTTAAATGAGAAATTGACGCTTTCTTACGCGATTGCCCGTAAAGAAGGCACTTAAATCAAATCGTGAGAGAGCGAAGGTGATAGGAGGGATCGCGAGGGAGTGCTGCAAGTATGGATGATGGGGGGTGGGGTGGGGTGGGGAAGAGGGGTAAAGGGGGAAGCGCGCGCGCTCTCTCTCTCTCTCTCTCTCTCTCTTTCGTACGGACGCGATTCCTCGAGCAATTCCCTCGTGGCAGCTCGTAAAAGGCGATTTGTCTTTGCCCCATCCCATTAACGCGCGTTAAACGTTTTATCTAATTATATCGGATCAGATCGTAACAGGAGATTGTGTACGTACGTACGTATGTATGTATGCATGTATGTATGTATGTATGTATGTATGTATGTATGTATGTATGTATGTATGTATGTATGTATGTATGTATGTAGGTACGTACGTATGTATGTATGTATATACACGAACGCTACGTGGTAATTATCTTGAAAGAGTTCGAACTATCTCGACGAGAAAGAGAGAGAGAGAGAGCGAGAGAGAGAGAGATAAAGAAAGAGAAAAAGGACAGTTAGTCTTTCGTAGTGGAATTTAAATCGACAAAGAGGAGTAAGCGAGAAATTAAACGATTTTAAGGCCACGCGGACGACATTCAGGTTAAGATCGTGAACCCATTTCGTTTCTATAAACGTTAACGAGCGTGCAGTCAATATCGTATGAGTGTGTGTGTGTGTGTGTGTGTGTGTGTGTGTGTGTGTGTGTGTGTTTGTATGTGTATGAAAGAGAGCGAGGGAGAGAGAGAGAGAGAGAGAGAGAGAAAGAGAGAGAGAGAGAAGAGATAAAAAGAGATAAAAGAGAGACAGAAAATAAAGAAAGTCGCATTCAAGTTTTAATAGCTTTTTACAAAGACGACGTTTCAAGGTGGAAATGTACGAGGAGCTTTTCATTTTTTTCTTTTTTTTTTACTCCCACCGAAATCTCGTTTCTCGTATTTATCCGGCAAATTAAAAAAATAGTATATATATATATATATATATATATATATATATACATATACGTATGTATATGTATTTATTAATATTTACATGCGTGGAAATAATATTATAGGTAAAGTAGTGGCAAAATAATATTTTTTTTTTTTTTTTTTTTTTTTTTTTTTATTAAAAACCGAAGAATTCTTTCTTACCTCATAATGCGATTTATGGTAGTTTTATTGCATAATAAATAATAACGATTCAGCGTCGAGTCTCGAACTTGGCCTACCGTAAACTAAGCGAATTATCGGAGTCTGTTTTAAGAGCCGTCGTGGCTCTTACGAACGCTAAGAAAAAAAGAAGAAGAAGAAGAAAGACGGACAGAGAAAGAGAGAGAGAGAGAGAGAGAGAGAGAGAATCTCGGTTATATTAATGACCACGGTACCTACCTCTACCTAAGAGATTGGTACCAGCTTTAACGTGTACCACAAGTTACTTATACCGAGCACAAAGCGATCGTTAGAATCAATGCCGGAGCGAATTCATGTTAAAAACAATAATAGAGATAGCCGCTATAAATAATAGTAATGTGTCTATCTATCAATATATCGGTCCTACGTGAAACGCCACGACCATGTTCGGTTGCCACTATCCAATTGGAACGTTAGTCATGCTAAACGGGATGGTAACGCGTGGAAAGGGGAAAGGAAGAGGGACAGGAGGGAAAAGGGAGAGATATATACGTATTATCTCTTTTGCACAATAGGCATTCATATATATATATATATATATATATATATATATATATATATATATATATATATATATATATATATAAAGACCATAACGAGAAACCATTTTGTTCGTCCATTTAAAATGGGATTGGAAAGTAAAAAGTAGAGGGGTTCTAAGAGAAACCTCATTTTCATTTCGTCGTAATCGACCATCTGTCGTGCTTACATTGTTCGACGTATAAAGGGAAAAAAAAATAATAAATAAAAAAAGAAAAAAACGAAACCGAAACAGCGTATAGTATGTATAGCAAAAATTTGGATAGTGAAAGTAAACGAGACAGAGAGAAGGAAAGAGAGAGAGAGAGAGAGAGAGAGAGATACAAAGGATGAGAAGATGAAAAAAAAAAAAGGAAAAGGTTGTTAAGGCAAAAAGTATATCGAATGAAGTCGTCCATCTTAAACGTCAAGAATCAATCAGTGCTCTCTCTCTATCTCTTTCTCTATATATATATATATATATATATATATATATATATATATATATATATATATATATATATATTTTGCTTCATCTTTCTCGTTTTGTCAGCATACACGACTCGTAGAAAGCTTGTGTAATAAACAACCTCGGCGGCAGTCGAAAGTTCTCTCTTGATAGAAGTAACCAAGAGAGAGGCTCGTTATAGTGGACACCGAATATCAGTAAACCGGTAGAGGGTTGAGAGAAACGTAGGCAGCACTTTGAAAGAGATAAAAAGGGACGTTTGTGGGAAGAGAAGATAACTCGTCGATAAGTCTTTGGCTTCTACGTCGATCGATTACTTTTTTTTCCGTCTTGTCAAAAGGAGTAGTGGTAGTAGGGAGAAAGGGAGAAAGAGAGAGAGATATATATAAAGAGAAAGAGAAAGATTAAACGAGAGAGAGAGAGAGAGAGAGAGAGAGGACAGATCATTATTTCCCGAACGCGATTTGTAAACGGGTTCTATTTATGGCACTGCAAACTCTATAATCAGCCGGGCACAGGGCCGACGACTTATTTAGAATAATTAATACGAGGCCGAGCTTATGAACCGGTCGCCGGCCAATAGCACGCTCGTTCGCCCTACCACGATACCGTCTGAGGGGAAACGGTAGGCGTGACTCGATATCAACCACGCCCACCGCCTATCTCTATCTCTCTCTCTCTCTCTCTCTCGACTCGCATGCAACTTTGCGTGCCTCTTCTACTCTATCTCTCTTCCGTCCGCACACACACACTCTCTCTCTCTCTCTCTCTCTCTTTTTATATTCTTCCCTACCCTTCCTGTCTCGTTTCCCCTTACAACCTTCTCTTCCCTATCCCCCATTACTTCCCTCCCTTTCGACGTCGTCCCAGTACGTGTCGTTCCAGTACGTCTCGCAGACTCTCCTCCTTTCAGCCTCTGCTTTTTTCCCAGAGCAAAGAGAAAGAGAGAGAGAGAGAGAGAGATAGACCAATGTTCTACTGAACGACGCGGAACCAATGCAAAAGATTGAACGCGAACGACGAACGTATATCCTTAACACTTCCGATAAAACCAACTCGTTTCGAAAGTGAAGGAAGTCATTTTTTTTTTTATCAAGATATTTTCAAAGTTACGTACACACACGCGCGCGCGCGTGCATAAAGAGAGAGAGAGAGAGAGAGAGAGAGAGAGAGAGAGAGACGGAGGAGACATAAATTGAATTAGCGTCAATCTTCGATTTTAACGTATACTATAAACCATTGGACGATCTAATTTATTGATCGTACGTATTCGACAACTTTATATATTACTCGAGATAATACGTTTGAAATAAAAACGAAATGTGACTTCATATATTCCCTCGTTAGTTCACATTCAGTTCATGTTCGACGAGAGAGAGAGAGAGAGAGTGAGAGAGTGAGTGAGAGAGAGAGAGAGAGAGAGAGAAAGAAGGAACAAAGGAAATTAATAGGATAACAACGTAGGGTTGTCCGACGGGAAGATAAACTATCGAAAGGCCAAAATTGAGAAGGCCTTTTATGACACGTCCGTCCCCACGAATGTATATTAGTAAAACGATGATATTTTCCCCCATTTTAATCCAGTTTATAAACACTATCTGACCACACCCACTCTCCCGAAGAACTATAACTACAAAAAGGGCGCTCTCCACGCTCGTTCAACCCTCGATAACACCCGACATAGCAGGGAATGTTTTCAACAATCCCTACACGTTTCGTGGTACCACGATACTATCCTCCTATACGTTTTCTTTCTTCGTTCTTGTTTCTCTCCCCTCTCTCTCTCTCTCTCTCTCTCTCTCATTCTCTCTCATTCTCTCTCATTCCCTCTATATTCACGGAGAAGAGCACGAAGTTGGTTGGTAGGTAGGTTAGGTATATTTATACGTCGTCGCGAAGGGCGAGCTGAGATAATGTACACCCGGTACATGCGAAGATAATCGCACCCCAGGGAACTACGGGCGTGCTCGCTTATGAACCGTTCTAACACGATGGGGAACCGCAAAGCGTTCCGCGCGTACTGATTTATCGGTACTGGGGGTGATAAACGAGGCGAGTTCATCACGCGGAGACGCGCGGGGTTACTCTCTTAACGCGTTTCGCCACTTTTTAACCGTGAAAATTTTCCCGAAAGGAATCTCGCCTCACGTAGTTATTTCGCAACCAATCATATAACGCGCCAATATCGCGTTCGTACAAACATCGCGTGAAACAATTTGAAAATTTCTCGTCCGAGCACGTTTCTTTTTTTTTGATTTGATCTTCCTCCCCCGTTTCTATCTTTTTTTTCGTTCGTTCGTTTTCAATTTTTTGGAAATAATTTTTTCGTGGACGTCGCTGGAATATTTTGTTGGAACCGATCGTAATCCTACATCGATATTTTCGCGTGTAATAAATTCGAAAAGGGAGAGGGGAGAAAAATAAAAAGATGAAAAAATATGAGTAAAGAGAAGAATCGAACGAAGTAACACGGACGTCGTAGAAATTTTTTTCGTTCGAACGATCGATGAACGTAATAGAAGTATGAAGATGATACCGATATATATATATATATATATATATATATATATATATATATATATCGGTATCATCTTCATACGGATACGTTAACGTGTACGCGTATAAGCATTTCTGTTCGTCAGTCTCTCTGTGTGTTGTGTGTTTTTCGTTTGGTTTGCACGGGGGATGCTCGTTACGTTCACGAGAGAGCACGGTGATATCCGCATTCATTAGAATATATATAAGACGGGGGTTCAAGGGAGAATCGGAAAAAGGTTTTGCCCACGTGGGCAACGCGCCATATTCGGATTCGGACGAAGGTGGTGGATCACGCGGAACACGCACCGCCGTCCGTCCGTCCGTCCCTTCCTCCCTTCCTCCCTTCCTCCCTTCCTCCCTTCCTCCCTTCCTCCCTTCCCCTTATCCTCCCGTACTACCAAGGCTGTGCGGTGCGGATTTACATGTATGCTAAAGTGACCGGGCGTTCTCTCCGATTTAAGACCAGTTCGCGTTACAATACCTTAAGCGGTATCTCGTACAATCAAACACGGCCGTACGTTTATCCCCACTCTCTTTGGTCAAAGAGTACGAAGAGAACGAAATAAAGAATGAAACGGAGAAAGAAAGATAGAAAGAAACAAATAAAGAAATAAAGAAATAAAGGTAGGAGGAGAAGGATGAAAGGAGGAGAGTCGCGAGCGCACGCGAGAAATATCATATTTTCTAGCCGATCGTAAATCCGAATACACCGCACACAAACGCACAGAGAGAGAGAGAGAGAGAGAGAGAGAGAGAGAGAGAGAGAGAGAGAGATACCTTACGTATTTTGCATAACTCGACGAGTAATTTATTCCCGAGCGATAAATATAGCTATTTCTTGGCGCATCTTTATTCGCACGATTTGTCTTCGGGAATACAGTCATTAGACGATTAGAAGACGATGGAGGAATCCCGTCGATCCTGTTCGATCGACGGATCGTTATAATATTTCTCTCATCGAGATGATTGAGAAATAAAAATATATACAATATACATACATACATACATACATACATACATACATACATACATACATACATATATATATATATATATGTATATATATATGTATATATATGTATATATATTATATATGTATATATATATATATATATATATATATGTATGTATATATATATGTATATATATATATATATGTATGTATAGGTATATGTATGTATGTATAGGTATATGTATATCTGTCCTTACGAGAACGATCGATTTCTTTTCGAGAATAATTTTTTTTCTCTTAATTCTTATTTCTTATTTCTTATTCTTTTTTTTTTTTTAACGATTCAATTAGCTCCTTACGACTCTTTCTCATCTTCCTTTTCATCTTCTTCATCTTCTTCTTCATCTTCTTCTTCTTATTATTATTATTATTTTTCTATAAAAAAAAAAAAAAAAAATTCCGACGAAAAAAGATCCGCATGATCCGTCAATATGGGAATGACGCTCGCAAATTAAAAATCGTTTGAAGGACGAAAAATGACTCGTCCTCGTAAAGGGTCCCCAACATTGTCCGTCTCTTTTCTTTTTTACCGTGACGAAATCGTAGGGCTTCGTTTAACAGGTACCTTCTTCTTCTTCCATCCCGATCCCGTCCCGTCCCACTTTCCCCTACTCGACCTTTTTCTCCCGGTTAATAATAACAATAACAATAATAATAACAACAACAACAACAACAACAATAATAATAATCCAGACGGAACGAATCGTGTTTTCGAAACACGGATATCTCCACGCATTTTCACGATTGTCGGTGATCCTTACAGTTTTTCTGGTGGCGCGTAGGGGAGGGGAGGGCGAGGCAGAGGGATGAGAGGTTGGGGGGGTGGGGAGTAAAGAGGAAAATTCGCCGACGCCAAACACCTGCGTATCCTTGTTAACCTCGATCCTCTACCACGAAATTCGTTTAATATTTTAACTTCGCGTCGGTTTCTTCGTTTTTCACTCTTTTTTTTTTTTTTTTATATCTTCGTTCCGCTCATACGAGAAAGAAAGAGAGAGATTAAAAGGAAAAAAGACTTCACAAAAATTTCACCACCCTTTCTTCTCTCTCTCTCTTTCTCTCTCTCTCTCTCTCTTTCTCTCTACAATCGATCCAAACATAAGAAAAAATTGTCGTCGTAGGTTGATGTAAACGCCGAGTCGAATCAGCGACGATTTTCGTTGTAAACTCTTCTTTTTTTTTCTCCCTCCCCCCGACCCCTTCTTCCTTCTCGTTGTCGTCGTCGTTCTCGTTGCCGTTGTTTTCTCCTTTGGAGAGAAAAAAAGAACGTTCACGGTATGTACTTCGATTAGGTATTCCTCGACAAGGAGGACGCACCATTTTAACGGGCACGATTCCGAGATCGTTAAAGCGTCGAGACGTCGTCCATTCAATGCCAAAGATGTTATGTCGATTCTACGGGGGTCGATCCGCAATGGGAATTCGTCGTTCCCGTTTCTTCTCAGTCCGAAAGACACGCTTATAAAGCCGATCGCTGTTAAAGCATTGTTCGCTGCGGTAAGGGTTCCCCTTACGGGTCTAACAGAAGGGCCAACTGGATACCGTGTTAGAAGGAGAAGGGTTTTGTTTATACTGTTGCCTTACAGGGGGGTCTCTCTCTCTCTCTCTCTCTCTCTCTCTCTCTCTCTCTCTCTCTCTTTCTCTATCTATCTTATTGTTCGGTGTGACCAATCGTTTGCTACTCGTCAAGGTTCCTCCGAGATCCTAAGAGACGACTGACTTACTCTCCATTTTCGTTGAATTCTAAGAACTATTTTATGAGAGGGTTCTATTAACTGACGTTATTTTTATTATTTCAACTTATATGTATACACACACACACACATATATATATTTTTTTTTATAGTATCCTTTATCGATCTTGTCGTACAAATCGTCGACGAGTTGTTCGTACTTCCGTCAAAAAAAAAAAAAAAGGAAAAAAAGAAATTATCGTTCGTTCGTAAAAATTTCTAAGACCACGCGAACGCTGCGAACGATTTCGGATAATTATTATTATTATTATAATATATATATATATATATATATATATATATATATATATAATATTATTATTATAATTGCATTATTATAATTTTAATATAATATTAAATATAATATTATTAATATAATATTATTATTATAATTATTAATAATAATAATTATTATTATTTATGTAGACGTAACGAAACCACGTTGTCCCTTCCCCTCCCTCCCTCCCACCCCGCAAAGAAATAATTTCGTTCTTTTTCTTTTCTTTTTTTTTTTTTTTTTTTTACGAAACGTCACAAAGAAGACAGAAACGTCCCTACGTTCGATGATGAATATGAAAGTTTTCACATTCAACGTTAATCCCCGCCCCGATGATAATCACAATCCATAGAATTTTAATCTAAGTCTCTTTCTCCTTTTCTAACGACGCTTTTCCGAAATATTATAAGGATCGTTCGTTCTACGTTCTACGATGGTTAGTTTCAGGTAGCTCCTAACAGGTATACAAGTCTTCTTCTTCTTCCACTTCTTCTACTTCTTCCTCTTCTTCTTCTTCGTCTTTTTCATCGTCTTCTTCTTCTTCTTCTTCTTCTTCTTCTTTGGCTCGTCGTTTGGATGCAAGACGCAGGGGTCCGTTATCCTACCGAGATAATCTGATTTCCCCGTGACTGAGATGTCAAAACTGTGTGTCGTCCTTGACAGCTCGAGGCACCGATCTTAACCGGAGAGAACTTTTCGTTCGAAACATTTTGAGAAAAAATGACTAGGAGATTTTTCGAGATAGAGAGAGTGAGCGAGTGAGAGAGTGAGAGAGAGAGAGGGGGGGGGGGGAAATGACTTTCTCTTCTTTTTCTAGAACGACCCTAAGGAAAAGATCGCGGAACGGGAGGAGAGGGAATTCGTAAGGGACCAAAAATTCGCAGAAAGTCGCAAAAATTCTAAGGGCATATCGTGAACGACGAGTTTTGAACGCTAACGATTAGGGAATAAACAAAGCAATTAAATAAATAAATAAATAAATAAGGGAGGCGTATGCTTACGTAAGTCTTTTTGTTTCTCCGTCAAAAATGACGATAGAGAAATTAGAAATTAAAAATTAAAAATTAAAGACAACAAGGGAATTTGGAAAAAAAAAAGTTGCTAGGAAAGAGAGAAACGAAGGTACTTCGTAACTTGCAAATGTCATAATTCGTGTTACTGTCTGGCGCGTATCGTTTGCACGAAAAAAGGGAAATACGTTTTCCGTAAAAAAAAAAAAAAAAAAAAATAAAGAAAAAAAAAATTTGTTCGTAAAAGCCGCGCGAAGGTGTAACGATAGAGAACAAAAAACAAGAACAACAACAAAATCGGAAGGGAAAGAAGCGCGATCGCGTTAAAAATAAAAAAAAAAAATAAAAAATAAAATAAAAAAGAAAAAAACAAAAAAATTGGCGAAATTCAGAAACACTCTTACTATCCTTGTACTACGAGTTTTCTTCTTCTTTTTTTCTTTCCCATTTCGTTTCTCTTTCTCTTCCTCTTTTCTTTTCTTTTCTACGTGCAAAAAAAAAAAGAAAGAAAGAAAAAAAAAAGAACCAAATACACACGTCATAATAAGCGATTAAAGGTATTTAAAGGTAGGAGCATCCTCGTACACCGTAGAAACTTACCTGCGATTTTCGCTCTTAATCCCTTCTTCTTCTTCTTCTTCGCAAATACGACCCTTGGCTGCTTATATTCTCGCGTAGGGGATGATCCGGCTTAAAAAGTCATAAGTCGTGTTTACTTTAACGCCGAGCGTACACTACCATGACGGGGGTAAAGGACGATCGTTATAATAGGCTGGAATTACAGAAAGGGCTTTGCTCTTTTCTATTTTCATCTTTTTTTATTTTTTTATTTATTTTTTTTTTTTTTCGGTATAACACATCTCTCTGCGTTTAACGTTTCGTAGGATTCACTTTCGTAGGATTCCATTCTAATCCTCCCATCTCTCTCTCTCTCTCTCTCTCTCTCTCTCTCGGGGTCCTTCTACCTTCCCTTCCTCTTTTTAACGAAACGTCTCTTTCGATTCAACGACGAACCCAACAGATATTAGATTTTAATTTCACGTTTGTCGTTAAAGAAATATCACATAAAACCGAGTAAAAACAGTTTCGAAGTGACGATTCGCAATGCGTTGAATTTTTTTTTTTTTTTTATTTCCTATTAAAAATACAATGTTACGAGACGATACGCTATGATATATTCACCCGAGGCTATCCTTAACGATCCTCGAAGCTATTCTACGTCGAACCAACGACATTTTCACTTCTCTCGACGACTTAACGAAACTTAATCTTACCGATCGAAACTTAATCTTACCGCGCGCGTAACGAGGAAGATACGTTCGATCTGTTCTTTTTTCTTTTTTCTTTTTTTTTTTCGAGAAAACGATCTTCACCTTCGAAATAACAACCTTACGTGTTTTCCCGTACGTTCGTTTGCGTGTTCATTAAAAAAAAATAAAAAAAAAACCAAATAAGACAAAAAAAGTTGACCGACGTAAATGAAAGAAAATTAAAAAAAAAAAAAAAAAAAACAATAAAAAGAAGAGGAAAACAAATCATTCGTACAACACGGTAAACGCTTTTATATAAATGCATATACGTACACGCGTACATACGTGTGCGGTTCTTAAGACCCCCCCCCCTCTCCCCCGCTCCTCACCGTTAATCCCTATTCCGTATTTCTGATTTAACATTAAAGGAAAATAATGAAGATGAGTGAAAAGAGAACAAAAATTTACTACCACATTGATTCGGCCAATGGCGTAATGATCGTACCATACGATGGACATCTCTCTATATTTTATGATCGCTCTCTCCCTCCCTCCTTCCCTCCCTCCCCTCTCTCTCTCTTGCCCCCCCCCCTATCCATTACGTTAACACGATGCTCGTGAGTATGTAAAAAGTTGATGGTACAAAGGTTAAAAGGGAATATGCGAGGACCCACAAGACGCGGTGCCACAGGTGACGGCATTAAACGTTCGAGAGAGAGAGAGAGAGAGAGAGAGATGATGATGAGCCACTCGAAGAGAGAAAGAAATAAATAAAAAGAGAGAAGGAACGTTCGGTATAACGCCATGTATGACGCGGATTATCATGCGAGTTAATACAGGCGTGACGCTCGAAATGAGCCTTCGAGAGAGAGAGAGAGAGAGAAGCTATCGTCTTCTCTCTTTTTTCTTCCTATGTCCCTCTCCCTCCGTTCCTTATCCCCTATCCCCCTTTCATATATGTATGTATGTATTCGAGTGGATATCCAATTTCTCTTCTCCTGTAGGATTTTTATTTTATAATCGCTAAAGGCGAGAGTTGAACCGAGACGAACGGACACCGAACTAAATTCCAGAATTTGTTGTCGGCTCCTCGCATTTTCTTCATTTCTTTTCGTTCGGCATGAGCGAAATAAAAATTAAAAAAAAAAAGAAAAAAAAAAAAACAAGAAATGATCGAAACAAAAATAAAAAATAAAAAATGCGAACGAACAACGCGAGACGTCGTCGTACGTTTTCACGAACGACCCATCCTCCGATCTTCGGACGATTCCTTTACGATTTTTACGAGGCAAGGGGAGGGTGGGAGGGGGACAAAAATAATTCAGATAGACCGCATCGTGAATTTTCAAAAAAAAAAAATAAATAAATCCGTAAATTAGGTCGCGATCGGATTCGAATGTCAACGGACGATTTTGCGCGAGTGATTGGGGATAAAAAAAAGAAAAAAAAAAAAAAAAAAGAAAAAAAAAAATTCATCGATCATTTTCCACCGAGAGGCGTTCTTTTTTTTTTATTTTTCTTCGACCAATCCTATTCTTTATTTTTCCCTTTCGTTTGGTTTTCTTTTTCTTTTCTGTTTTCCTCCTTCGTTCAATTTAATTTTCTTTCGAATCGTCAAACCACAAGCAAGGCGTCCACGGTGATAGAAATTTTCTTGAGCGTCTTTCT
>OU426994.1:3090285-3095285 GCA_911387935.1 Dolichovespula saxonica | reverse complement strand
CCTCCATCCGTTTTCTCTTATTTTCTCTCCTCTGCCCTTCATTGTTAGTCTCTCTCTCTCTCTCTCTCTCTCTCTCTCTCTCTCTCTCTCTCTCTCTCTCTCTCTTTCTCTCTATCTATCTATCTACCTCTCTCTCTCTCTATCTATCTATCTATCTATCTGTCTCTCTTTCCTTTGCAACAGCCTCCACCATCCTCCGTATCACGTAGAGAGAAGACCGTCTCGAACCCTTCTCACCCTCTCCTCAGGGCCCTACCTCCCCCTCATCCCTCACCCCTCACCCCCGTCCCCGTCCCCGTCCCCGCCAAGGCTTTCGTTCGTTTCTTTTCGTTCCTCCTCGTCTCACGCGCGTCATTATACACCGGCGCTCGGCACGAATCTACTTTAGGAGGGCCTCGCCGTGTCCTCCTCCGACTACTCGCGGAGGACACGATGCCCTCTCTGTGGCCCTCTCTCATTGGTTCGGCTTATTACCGGCTCCTCTAATCCTATCCTTCTTCCTCTCGTTAGTCGGCCCTTCCCTTTCGCCGTTCTTCTCTCTCTCTCTCTTTCTCTCTTTCTCTTTCTCTCTGTATCTCTGTCTCTCTCTCTCTCTCTCTCGTTTGCGAGCTCAGGTGCTTCGTGTCGTATCTCGACGCTCGAACGATCGGCTTCTGGATTGCTCTCAGAGTCGGCCTTTAGCCTCAGGAACTTAGAAACTAACTTATGCACATATACTATATAACCATAGCTATATAGTATACATACATATATGTGTGTATGTGTGTGTGTGTGTGTGTGTGTGTGTGTGTGTGTGTGTGTGTGTGTGTGTGTGTGTGTACATTCTATTCTCTCTACTTGTATCTCTCTCTCTCTCTCTCTGTCTTTCTCTCTCTCTCTCTCTCTCTCTCTCTCTCTCTCTCTGTCTCTCTCTTACACTCTGATCCTCTCGTTCCAGAATATCCTCTTCGTCCTTACTCGAATATTGAAACGATATTAATAATGTGTCAAAATAGCGTTAAAGAGAAAATGAAAAAAAAAAAAGAAGAAGAAGAAGAAGAGGAAGAAGAGGAAGAGCAATAAGATTCCAATCGCGATAAGTTCAAAATTGTTCAAAATTGATATAAATTTTTCCATAGGATAAATATGCACGACGTTAGATCGTAACGATTGAGACGATCGAACGATCAATTAACCGACAAGGAAAAGGTCAAAACGTTTATAGATCGATATCGATCGATGTAAATAGCCACGATCGGAATCTCATTGAATCCAAAACTCGAACATTTAAAACCGCTCAGATAAATGATTACAGACAGACACACACACACACACACACACACAGAGAGAAGAGAAGAGAAGAGAGTTGAACCTAAACTCCAAGTTAGCTCGGATCCATATCTTCTCGATTATTCCTATTCCTTCCCCTTTTGTCGTTCCGGCGTTCTTTGTCGAGATGCTGTCCGTAGAGAGTCTCCATCGTTACGTCACGCCGGGCCACGACGGGCCCCACTCTAACAAGGTGCAGTTTTTGCGGACTCGCGCAACATAATTGGCCTCTCATTTGCATAGATTCGCGAGGCTAGCCTCTCTCTCTCTCTCTCTCTCTCTCTATCTCTTTCTCTCTCAAATCGTGGAAGGGCTCGCATGCGCTAAGTCTCTGCTCCCTCTGGAAGAACTCTGCTAGCCAGAGGACTCTGCTGCTGCTGCTGCTTCAACTGCTGCTACTCCTTCGTAACAGGAAAAGCAAAAGCAACGGCTAAGGCTACGGCAACGGCAACGGCAACGGCAACGACTACAGCAACGGATACAACCAACAACGACTAAGGTTAGTAGCGGCGGTAGCAGCTGGCCTCATTAAAAGCCAGCTAACGTTAGCGTTTCCTTCGCTTCTAACTTCTACCCGCTCTTCTTCTTCTTTCTCACCCGTTCTCCTACCAAATACCTCTCTCTCTCTCTCTTTCTATCTCTGTCTCTCTTTCTCTCGATACTCTCTCCCTCCCCCTCCCCGCTGGATTTTACCGGCGCACGCTTATACGCGTTGTTCCTTCCTTACCTTCGGAGACAAAATTTATGCTCGTGACCGGACCTCCCCCTCCCCCTCCCCCTCCCCTCCCCTCCCCCCCCCAACACACACACACACCCTTTTCCAGTTAGTGGACGACTAAAAATCGAAGGACGTAAAAGCCAAGCAGTCGCTAAAAACGTTTAAAGTATACCCCAAACCTCCTGATACGTAGGACGATGATGATGATAATAATAATCAGTCGAATCGGCGAATTAATTTCGATTTTTACGTACGGAACTATTTGAACGTTTATAATATTTCGAAGTATCGACGATCGTGATTATATTCTATCTACTCGGTCCTGTATCAAACCTTCTCGCAAAAATCACGAGCGACAGCTCGATGGGTTTCTTTGTTCGGACTGATGCGAAGAGACAAAAAAAAAAAGAATACTAGAAAAGAAGAAAAAAGGAGGGTAGAATAAAGAAGTGGGTTTTTTTTATTCGTTCGTTTATGTACAACCAGAGTCCATTACTCTGTTAGGAAGCAATCCGATACGTTGAAGCTGTCGAAAGATGAAAAATGAAAGAAAAAGAAAATAAAAGGAACGTATTACTCGCTAAGTCTAGTCGATGTCGAATTTGCATTCCACTAGGACGCGTTGACTGCCGTGAACGGAGTTAATATTTTTCGGTGAACGTAGGTAGTATCTACCAACCAATGCTAGGAGCTATGAGAGAGAGAGAGAGAGAGAGAGAGAGAGAGAACGGCCGGGCCGAGGAAAAGGGAAAACAAATCACTGCGCGTGTCTGGCATACCAGACCCTTCGTAGGTCGCACCCTTATGTAAAACGCCTAAGTGGCTTCCCTACTCTCAAGAGTCGAGCCGATGAAAATATTTGTCGTTCAAGAGGTCGACCGTTCAAATTGAATTCGTGTTCGCGCGCGTACTCTTGTCCGTCACATTGTTGAATCTTGAATTTTGATCCGTGAAAGAGAAAGAAAAAAAGAAAAGAAAAAAATAGAGAGAACGAGAAAAAGAATAAACGACGACGACGACGACGACGACACTATCGTCTAATTGGATGCGTGATGGAAAACCGGGGGGAGGGTAGGGGAGGGGAGGGGAGGGCCGGGGGAAACGTTTGTTCGAAGGGAACAAAAAAAAGAATGAAAAGGTCGTCGAGGACGATCGGGGACAATGCAAAAACGAAAAATTGTAGAGAAAAAGGATAGACACTTTTACGACGAGATGTTAAAAGAATAAATAAATAAAATAAAATAAAACAAAAAGAACAAAAAACGATTTGGATCGATCGATCGATCGATCGATTTTTCTCCCGTCGCATTCTCCTTCGGTCGATCTTGTCTTCTTTCGTTTTGTTTTTTTTTTTTCTTTTCTTTCCTTTTCGTTTCGTTTTTTCTTTTCTCTTTTTCTCTTGTCGTCCTCTCACCCCCATCCCAGCCCTCGTTTGGTACGCGTATATGAGCGAAGGAAGTCGAGCGAAACTGAAGTGCTCCGCGGCTCATTATATTCGTAATAAACGCGCGGCAGGCGGCGGCGGCGGCGAGAGCCTCGAAGGAACGGCAATTATCCGGATTGCCGTAATGTCAGTGATTAAAAGAACCTAATGAGCTACCATTAGAATAGTCAGTCGGGTTTTCTACTTGCCGGCTACAGTAGCGATCATGGCCATAGAGAGAGAGAGAGAGAGAGAAAGACACGCGCGTAAACCAGAACGAAATATAGCTGGATATTCTATTACACAGATACATACATACATACATGCATACATATATACATACATACATACATACATACATACATACATACATATATATATATATATATATATATATATATATATATATATATATATATATATATAGAGTTATTCTATTACGTACATACATACGTATATACGTACATACATATATACATACATATATAGATAGATATTCTATTACATAGATACATACATACGTACATACGTAGATATTTACTTACTTATTTACTTACTTACTTACTTATCTAACCGTGTAGAGGCATGGCTAGAAATTAGAAGCGATCGCAGTCGCCATTTTACAATCGTCTTAAAGATCAAACGAGTAACTTTCGCAAGAGGATATAAAATTCGATTCGATTGAGAGTTCGGTACAAAAAAGATCGTTAAGTTTTCTATCTTCCCTAAATTTCTTCTCTTTTTCTTTTTTTTATTTTTTTTCTTTTTTTTTTTTTTGTTTTTTACTTTCATTTCCATTTTTATTTTCCATCTTCCTTTCTTACTTTTGTTTTTTTCCTTTTATTTCTCTCTCTCTCTCTCTCTCTCTCTCTCTCTCTCTCTCTCTCTCTCTTTTTCTTTCCGACCGAATAGAATCGCAGTCGTAAAAAAGCGAAACGAAAGAATTTATTTCGACGAGAGAGAGAGAGAGAGAGAGAGAGAGAGAGAGAGAGAGAGAGAGAGTGAGAGAGAGAGATAGCTTGGATGTATGTGTAAGTCGAACGCCACGAAATGGGATCCATGGTGTTTCTCTCCCGTGAGCCCGCTGACGGCCTGACAAATCAAGCTGAAAATTGAATTCTAGGGGTTGTTCCAACCCCTCTTGCGCTTCCTTCCTATCGCTTATCCGCGAAAGAATCAGCCACGAGAGAATACGACGGGACCCTAATACTTTCTATCTCCCTCATTGCCTCTCTCTCTCTCTCTCTCTCTCTCTCTCTCTCTCTCTTTAGGATTGTTCTATCGTGGTATTTCTACCGTCCATTAAATAATAAAAAAAAAAAAAAGATAGAAAGAACCTAGGCCCCTTTAAATTTCTTTTCCCTTTCCTTCTCTCGATTTTCATCTTCTTCCTCTTCCTCTTCTTCTTCTTCTTCTTCTTTTAATTCCTCTCGATATTTTTCTCATCGTAATTTCGCCGATACGAAAAAGTGCAAGTAACTTTGTTTCAATTTCTGGTAGAAGGAAGAATTTGTTTTTTGTTCGAAAATTTTCGTAGGTACCGAAAGAAAT